>APFE031038067.1:2326-34802 GCA_000404065.3 Pinus taeda
TGATCGATGACCATTGATCTAAACATGTCACCAGAAGTGAGAAACTTGCCATTGAGGCATGCAAGCTTCAAAGTACTGAAAGGGTTGTTCCTAAGTCAACTTATTGGATAATGAGCTGATGTTGACAAGAAGTGACCCATCGTAGGAGGGCCTTAATGAATCCCACATCTACGACATGAAATGGAGCAAATTATTTTGTGGAGGTGAAAACAATCTGATGATACAAGGTTTAGGGTGGCAGTCATGAAAGAATGAAGTATGAAGGTATTGTAGCAGATGAGATGTTAGCTAGGTTGGTGAATTCTCTGAGCGACTTCTCTTGAACATATCGGTGACACTAAAATGGATTCGTAGTGTAAATCGCAATAATGGATGGTATGGAAGACCAATGGTGATGTGACCGGTGAATGGAATAACCCAACCCCAATAAATCATGGTGATGGAGTGAAAGTGTCATGTTCAAGAGTGACTTGCTACCAATGAAGTTCTTCAAGTTTTCTTCCCAAAATTTCCCTAGTCATTGTTGACCAATACCTCTTTATTTTTTTCAAGTTTGAGGAGGATAACATATGATTTTTCTATAATTTTCCCTTCGAGAAAACCTTTCGCTATGTTTTAGTGAGCCTAGAGACAGTGAAACTTGCTCCTGTCTATAATGGACAAGTTTGTCGCTATCATTTTAATGAGTTTAATGACAAAGATAACTCGGTCATTTTCACTTTTAGAGAGTCTGAAAAGAGACAAAAATGAAACTCCAGTAATCCTTTTTCGTAGTATAATCCCTGAAGTCTGAAAAAGTAGAAAATAATACGAAAGGGATGACTTTTTTGATCACTTTAACGAGCCAAAAAAATACAAGCACTCGATCTTTTCATGTAATGATCCCTCAGGTCTAAAAATATTAAAATACAAGAGGGATGGCACTTCCAATGACTTTAACAAGCTCGAGAGGCCGATTGCTTGAAAATCTTCTTATATTTTACGAGTCTAAAAAGAGCTTAAAAGAGACTCATCTTTGAGGAATGAGAGATATTTTCAAGTAGCAGCTAGTTCCAGGTAAGGTTTGGAACTTTTCAATCACGACAGTGTAAAGAAAGTGGCTAACAGAATCACTCTTCATAGTTATCCCTCAAAAGTGTAAATAATCAAGTGGAGGTGGATGATCGACTAAAAGGTGGAGGTGATGGTAAGAACACGACCAAGGCTCAAAAGCTGATAGTAATGTTATCACAAAGGTTATTTACCGAAAGTGGGTTCATTTTGTAATGAGCTTAAACTCTGGGGGAACATATGCTCATAGCTAGGTTTATTTTTTAACGAGCTTGAACTTTGCTGAAACATTTCTCGTGCCAGTCGTATAATAAGGATGTCTCTCATCAGTAGGTTCATTTTTTAGGGAGCTTTCCCCATTCGTAACTTTTCTCCAAAGCTTTTTTATGCAAGCTAGGAACGACCCCCCTATGAGGTTAAAGGGTTCAGAGCCTACAAACTAAGAAAGCAAGCCTACAAAATATGAAAATAAAAGGTTGTTTTTCTCTTTCATGCAAAATATTTTCATTCCCCCAGGTATAAAGTAGAGTTTTGAGGCTACCATATGGAAGTTCTTGCATTTGCAAGGTTGTTTTGTCCGCATTTACCGACAAAACACTTCCTTGGCTCTATCCATCGAAATAGACAAGGGTGAAAGGGCTAAATCCACTTCCAATTACATAACCTTTGATGAGGGAATCCTATTCCAGTCTAATCCCATTTTCCTAAATGGACAGGTGTGTCAGACTAGTCATATATCCTACGTGGAAACCTACCTTATATCTGGGGTTTTCCTACCGAAGCAGACTAGGGTGCATGCCCCTTGGGTTTAGTCACATTCACCAAATCACTCGCACTCATCAGGTGGATTGACTAGAGTCTAATGAGACATTCCTTTTGCAAAAAGACCAGTTAGGGATGGCACTTGACTAGTAACTATGTTTTGAACCATGGAATGAAAGTAGGTCTATGAGCTAGACCACTCTGCCTTCATGCATGAAACAAATCACTCGAAAGAGTGAGGAAACAATAGCTCCCATGCTATAAATATATTCACATCCAAGGAGTAGATTGTAATATAATGGCCCTTGGACTACCATCACATTTAGATAAATGATTTTCCTTCTCAAAGTTATAGGCAAATTTGGAAGGATCCGTAATGGTCGACTGGTTCCTTTATTGAAGCCTGACAGATTTCGAATCTCAGGCAGAAGCGATGGTGAACCAAGCACTTTCCAAGTAGTTGATGAAAGGATACTTATGGAGGCCACTTCATTTATGATTGTACCAACCATGATCATTCTGTAAGCTTGTACTATGATTCAGAATGGTACATTAGATAGTTGGCGGGGTCTCCATAGTAGATTCCAATCAAAGGAAACAACTAGATTGCTTGGAGGAGGGACCGAACAGACAGCTGCGTGAATCTCTAACGAACTTCCTTCCTAGAGTAAAGGAATGGGTAGATTACCCCCAGGTTCATCAGATTCTGTGTTGACAAATAAAATTGAATGGTGTTGTCCTCATTCTCTTTGGTGACTGTATCATCTGAAGGTGGGACTTCTGAAGACAAGACTAGGTCGATTGCCATCTCGACCTGTTGACCTTGGTTTGGTGTGGACTCAGAGGGTTTATCTTCAATGATAGGTGCTTCAACTGATAATAAAGGTGTGTCAGTCGGATTTTCCACTAGTGATGGGCTCGATAAGAGTTTCATGTATCCAAGGGGAATTCGCTGCGATGAAGTAAGACGGTTATCCAAGACTCTTTTAGCTTCATCCAGGAAGGGACAATGGTGGAGGGCATGATCGCCTTCACACAGTATACAAGGAAATTTAGATGTTCCTTTTTGGCCATCGACTTCATTTTCACTAGTTAACGATGTACTCTCAACATGATCGTCAGAGGTTGAGGAAACCAGATTGTGCAAGTGGGGAGACCAGTCCCTTAAGATCCGTGGGATGTAAGGACAATCTTGATGATAGTGGTCTCCTTTGTAAATGACACATGAAGATTTAGGTTTCGATGGTGCAGTGTGTGGATTTTCTCCAGATGATGCATGATTGCCCCCTTTCACCACTAGCTCCTTCTTCTTCTTCTCCTTCCCTTTCTTCTTCTTCTCAGTTACTTGGTTTTTAGTTTTACTAACTTCACCAAGTGAAGAGGAAGAAGGAGAGGGGGAAACAAATGAAATAGAAGGTTGGGGGGTAACTCTAGTATCATCTAGTTGCTAATTTGATTGCTCAGGAGTCATGGTGTTTTGAATGATAGAGGTCGAGAAAAGCCATACTGGCAGGCCAATTGTAAGTCCTAGAAGGGACAATGTAGCCATATGAGGTGCACCAACATCTCCCCAAGAGGAGAAGGGACTAGGATTCCCCCCAAGGGGAAATACTTGACTGGTGGACTCCATTCTCTCAACCTAAGACCAAGGAGGGAACATTGATGTTATTCCGATTAAAATAAATTTTATGACGCTTTGATACAACTTTCTTTTTCAATTTTAAAGAGTCAAGGAAAAGCTAAAGAAGACTCTAGTCATCTTCTATTTTTAATGAGCCTGAAGTGACAAGTGCTCAGATGTACCTTTTCTTTTAAGGAGTCTGAAAAGGAACGAAAGTGACTACTCTGGAAATCTAGATAGAGGGATTACCACACCAATCACAAAACTGCATAATACTTTTTACGTGCAGCAGTCAATCTTCCCAAATGCTGTGTTCAGTGCATTGCGATCAATAGGGCGGCAGATAGGGCTTCCTAAGGATAAAGGATATAGCCTATTGTGGTCTCCCAATATATACTCGATGGTATGTGGGAGCACAAGTCTGTACTATCACTTGTCGTATCAAGGAGGAGGGATCACCCAACCTATGGTGAAAATGATAGTTACCAGGCTTTACGACGCCGAAATACATCTCTAGCCTAGACTTCTAGATGTTGTGCATTAGGTTCCAAAGCGTTTTTTATGTTCATTAAAATTTATTTTACAGTTGATCTTTCTTAAGGAGTTCTTCTTTAAGGTTCATCACATGATGTAGATATACAATTCCTAAATATGCAATCTAAGATGATAAATAGTCATTTACTTTCTTTTGCAATGAAAATCCTAGCTACTAAGGAAAGAGAAGTAAAATCCTTTCAACATAGAGCAGAGAGCACACACTAAGATGCACTGTCCTAAATCAATTTCTGCATGCAGTATAAATGCAAATGCACATGCATGTATTTGTTTTTAAGTTTCCTTAATGTGAGAATGACAAAAAGAAAACTAAGTATAGATTTGAACTATCTTTTCTCAAAGCGGCAATTTAGCAATTTCCTATTCAAAAACGAAAGGAAGACTAAGGCGACACTTACAATTTCAACTTGAAAACTACTTTCGACTCTTCAGAGAATTGACAATTCAAATCAAATACAATAGCAAAAGTGTAATTGACTATCTAAAAGAGGAAGACCATATGACACTCTTTTCTTTGACTAAAAATGACACTTGCGACACTTTCAAATCAAAAGACAACAATTCAATTAAGCTACTGTTTGCAAAGGAGAACTGTAAATGATGAAAAATACATAAAAACATTCACAATTCTCTATCAATGAAGACTGAATAACGCAAAGGAAGAGAGTTTCAACAGTGATATATTGATCATAGATAGCAAGAATATTGAATAAAGCTAAAGATAATGAAGAAAAAACCAAAATCTGGAAGCAGAAATAGTCTCACCTATTCATTGCACCTTTAACACAGGGAAATAGGGATGCATCTCACCTGTAGCACATGGGAGGTGTGATGCATCTAGACTGCCAATGAGAGACAGTGCGATGGTCCAGGGACGAAACTGAGCTTGGCTTTTGCTCACAGTTTGCATCTTAGTTCAGTGATTTAGGATGAGCTAATGATAGGTAGTAAACACAAAGTATAGGGGCTGATCTAATGTGGTTATTTGAGCTATCACCAAGGCACTTAGGATGTTTGCATGTTAGATGTTTAGTTCATAAATTAACCCTAAGATTAACTAAAGCAACATTCATCTACTTTGTAGTTGCATACAAAAAGTAGTTCAAAGGCTAGCTGGCTTAACTTCAGGCTCCATCTGTAGTTTATAAAGCAAACAACAGTGACTAACAATCAAACTATTCGATCCCTAGTGGAGTCGCCATTTTGTTATCGAGAAAACTAGTGTCTCTTCAGAGCTACTAGTCCCACTAAGACGGGTAGCTATCTTTGAAACAAACAAACTAAATTTACTTGTGTTTTCCTTTATGAGAGATAGATGAGAGAGAAGCAGAGAGTACCAACCTCAGTCTTTCACTTGGCTCCTTGCTTGTTTCCTCCCTCCTTTGAAAGAGCTTCACCACTCCTTCCTTACTTGTCCTGCTTCAAAGAACACCTGTAGAGTCAAAGCAGCATAATACCATCAAGGCATAGAGATCTATAACCATAAACAATATAGGATCAGATGTATATTAACCATATAAATACATATATCAATACAATATTTAGAAATATACAAGAATATGGAGGAAAACTCAAATAGATTTATTAATAGAAGTAGTAGAAGAGAGGATTACAACCAAGCTGTCTAATCTAGCGCCATCCCCCCAGCATGAAAGCCCTCTTCACCTCATGAAAAGCAAGATCACCAAAAAATACAATGTTGCACTGAGAAACCAACAACACTTCCTTACAAAATACAAAATTCCAGCATCTAGATCTCTAGGATGAGGGATCCATATATAGATATTTGCAGGTGGGTGCGTCAGCTTCTGGGATTTTGATTAGTGTCATTTCTCTAATAATTCTTGGTTTGAATTAGAGATTTTATGATCTCTTACTCATCCCTAGGCGAATTTAGAGAGGCAAGTGTCAAATGGGTAGTTTCTAGAAGATTCTTTGGGTTTCCACCTAGCCCACTGCCTCTGCCATTTATCTGCTCTCGCTCATTGTACCCTACAGAAGGGATTTTCAGTTTTTGCATGTAGCAGGTGAGATGCATCTCACCCTTAGCACTGAGCAGTCTGTATGGTCTAGTTTTAACCAGTTCTGAGTAGTTTTTAAGGTAGAACTTCTCGGAGATGATGTAATCATCTGACCTTGTTCCTTTAGGGTATGAAACAACACTTTCAGGGGCTTAGAAGCCCTTGGTTTATGGACATATGAGATTGGGGTTGCAGTGCCCAGATATGTCTATGACATAAGGAAGTCCAATGAATTATGGATTGGGAATTTCCTTTCTCATCCAATTTCTGTAAGGGAAACTAAAATCTATCTACTTGATGTAATAAAAGTAAATAAAATAGAACTGAAACATACTTAAAGGTTCGCTCTATAGAAAACTTTAGGAATTGCTAATGAATGGAATATGCTAGAAACTCTTTGTAGGTTAAGATGATTGAGGGCTTATCACCTGTTGAGAAGAATCACAGAAAACCTATGATGGCCTCATCAACCCACTGATCAAATTGATAGCCCGGTAGACAAGAAACAATGGAGATAATCTATTTTATCATCTCAAGGAACATGGAGGATGAATAAGGGGGTTTTTTCTTAGGCAATTGAGCATCCTCAAGGAGAAATGTTTCAAAGATCTTTTCTATGTGTGGGAAAGTGAGGTTATTGTATATTTCCATGAGTGAATCTACTAAAAAATGTTTCAAAGGGGAAAAATTCTTAATTTGTAGCATCTAGAAAATGGAATCAGATTTAACAATGAGAAGGATATCATTGTTTTGGGCCACAAATTCCCTCTGACTGGGAATGTACCAGAAGTGGCACGATGAAATGAATCTAGGGAAATGGTCAGTCTAAGGGGAAATGAATTGGGGTAGGAAGGAATTTGAAAAACCCAATTCATCACAAAGTTTTAAAAAAAAGTTTTAACCAGTTGAAGAGTTCATAGAGGTTGAATTCACAATTAGTTTCAAGGATTTTGTATTTGTGATCTACCAGTGGTTGATGGTCCAAATCAATTACAAGGGGGTAGAAGGGGGTTTTCATTCGTAGCCTTAGATTTTCCTCTAGCAGCCATGATGGGAAGGAAAGAACTAGGAAGTTAGAATTACCCAAGAATAGGCTGGATGAAGACTAGTGTCTGGGTACAGAGGTATTTCGCTTGGTGATTTGTCACTGTAGTGATCTAGTTTGTTGACCGGGTGTTGTAACAGGTTTTGGTCTGCTGACTGGGCACTGTAACAGTTTCTGGTCTCTAATGTCTTGGAACGACAAAGGGAAAGGTGAATAAATAGATCCAAGCTTTATTAATACATAAATAGCTTACAATTGATGGATTACCTTTTTAATGGAGCCGGTCCAATATCCTGGGTTGGAACTGATAATTTATTAAATGGTTTTATTTAATTGTTTGATGATGAGCATAGCATGATGCCATGTTGTGAGAGCGCATTGGATTGGAGGAGGGAAGGATGTGATGATAATGGGGGAGGAGTGGATGCGGAGTTCCATGTGGTGGCATTGTATTGGAGCAAAGCACGAACGGGAGGCACCACATAGTAAAATAGTAGTGGAGTGAGGGAGCACAGGGTCAATGGTACTTTTAGGTGAGAGGCGGTGGGGGGTGGATGGTAAGTTGTTTCATGTAGGGGGATACGAAATGTGCGTGGGGAGGATACGTTGTAAAGGAGGTAGGCGGGGAAACCACTTTTCGGGAATCCCCCCCTTCGGTTAACAATTAGAGGGGCGGGGGTCTGAAGTCATCACCCATCATTGATCCGGGCAAGTGAGATCTTGACGATTTATCTCTGCACAAAATTTATTACAAGCGATAAGAATTTCATGTCAAACAAACTTTATTTAAACTAATATAATCACAGTTTAATAATTTGATTACACTAATTACATTTACTTTATTAAAAACTAACTTAACCATGATTACACTGCGTGGTTAAATAATTACTTATTTTAACTAAACACACTTTATTCAATAATTCTAATCACACTTAAAGGATGTGATTAAACCATTAAACCTATTTATATTACTCTAATGTGGCATTGTGGCTAGTTGCACATTATTTTGATTTTCTAAAGGTATTTCTCATGCATTTATTTTTTGAAATAGTTTGCAGAATGAAACATTATTTACAACATCTCATATAAAAATCAACAAATAATCATGGAATGATCCTATAAATTATAGGACCCTAATAGTGGCTCCAATGGGGATGACATCCTCTTTATGAGGTGTCAAGAATCTTGTAGAACAATCGTCTTTATCCATTGGGCATGTTTTGCTTATTCTATACCTGAACTGCTTTAACTGTTGTTATTCTTAAAATATGGGTAACAAATCACCAAAAGTTCAGGGCCTTCTCTTCAAGCTTCAATTCCTTATGTTAGCCACCCTCTCTCTTGCAGTAGAATAGTAAAATTATATTTACAAGTATTCTAAATGAAAACTAATATATTCTTGAGGAAAGTAGTGTTTGAGAAGTCTGACATTGATAGGTCTACCTCGAAATCCTTCTTCAGTCACATCTTTAAACAAGAATGCATTGTTACCTCTAAAAGTCTCAATTTTTAGTACCCTTTCCACAAAATTTGATTTTACCATCCTTACCTTTGTCTTCATTCTTTGATTCTCATTTTAACACAAGATCATCTATTTGGAAGTCATCAAATTTTTTCCTTCTATCAGGGATATTTTTAATTTTATCCTAAATGAGTTGAGTTTTGTTGTATACCTCCTCCCTGGGTTGCTACAACTATATGGTCTGATTGATCCTTCTCTGTGAATTATTTGTTTCCACTTGTGATTCCTGCAATATTTTTAGCATAGGGATTCTCAGGGAAGTAGGAAAAATTACTTCTACTCCATATACTAATTGAAATGCAGACATCGCAATAGATTTCTTAGTGCCAATTTTGTCAACCCAAAGGGCATTAATCAACTTCTTATGTGAGAATTGTTTATGATGATGTTAAGTAAACTCCTATTATAATACTTAGCTAACCCATTCCCTGTGGATAATAAGCAGTAGAGTGTCCTAGATTTATGTTATATTTATGGAAAAAGCAATCATTTTATTTGAGTTGAATGCAACAACATTATTAGTGATGATATTATGTTGACATCCAAACCTATACATAATATTACCTTCTGAACACTGAATTATTATAGTGTTTGGAATATCTTCAATCCACTTGGTAAAGTAGTCAGTGGCCGTCAAGATCCATCTATGTTGACTTGAAGATCTTGGATGGATTTCCCCAATAAAATCCATACCCCACTGTTGAAAAGGATTCTCAACTGAAATGGGTTTCAGAGGTAAAGGCGGAAGCTTTCTCTTTCCTTCAAAAATTTGGCACTCGTTGCATGTGGTAACTTTCTTATGCACATCCACAAATAAGGGACACCAGTAAAAACCAACCCTCAAGGTTTTGTTCACTGTGGTCTTCCAGTATAAATTTCCTCCACAGTCTCCCTGATGAAATTATTTCATGACCCTGTCAGCTTCAGTCTTTAACAAAACTTTAGCAAAATACCTCCAACATCTCTCAAATATACAATTTGATCTAAAATGTAGAATTCAATAGCTTTCAACTTGAGAAACCTAGCTTTTTTCTTTGTTAAACCAAGAGGAGCTTGTAAATTTTGTAATACAAAGACAATATATGCATACCAAGGAGAGGTAGAAAAGGATTCTAATACCCATGGAGTCACCAATTCTTCTTGTTCATCATGTGTAGCTATAAAATTAATATCTAGTACATGAAAATTGGATTCAACCATTAGCTTAGTGAATCCCTGACCTTTCATGAGCTTGGTATGTCTTATCTCAATGTCATATTCTAGGATAAATGCAATCCATTTGCCTCTTCTCTAATCTAGGTCAGTTTGTGTAAGGATATGTTTGACCACAACACTTGCAACAAACACAATGATATGGGAAAGTAGTATGTACGCTCTAAAGTCTTTCAATTCCTTCACGAAAGCAAAGGCTTATTTCTCCATGATATTATAATTTAATGAGGATTCCCTTAAATCTCTAATTAAGAGAGTTATAGGTTGTTCATGTCCTACACTATTATTTTATAACAAGACAACTGCAATAATATGTTCCGATGCAAATGAAAAAATCACAAAATCCTTTGTAAAGTTAGGGCTAATTAAAACAGGAGTAGTGGTTAAAGCTAACTTTACTTCACTAAAAGATTTCATGGCTTTAGTATTCCAGTTTATATCAATATATTTATTTGGAATTTTTGTAACGGATCTTAAGATCTCGATGAGATTTGGAATAGAGCTCTTGAGGAAATTTATCCTACCTATGAGGGATTGAATTTCTTTTTTGTTTCTCAGAGGGTCAATTTTTAGTATGGCTTCGACTCTATTGGGCTATATTTGATGTTTTTTCTTGAAAAAATGTAACCCAATAGTTTTCCTTCCACTAAACCAAAAAGCATTTTCTTGTGGTTTAAGGAGATACGATATTTTTTGCACTTTTCAAAAATGTTCTCAAGTGTAATAGTTGTTCTTCGTCCATTTTTGAAAATACTGTAACATTATCTCGGTAAATTACAATGAACCTATCTATCTAATCAACAAATTCACTATCCATTTATCTTTCGAAAGTGGCCCCCACATTCATAAGGCCAAAGAGCATTTTTACATGCATAAATGTTCCCCAAGGTGTATTAAAAGTTGTTTTGTGTTGATCATCAGGATGAACCAGAATCTGGTTGTATCCTAAGAAACCATCCATCAAAGAGATTCTACTTGAACCAACTATTTTTTGCAAGATGTGATCGATTTTAGGTAGAGGGTAGTTGTCCTTGTCCTCGAGAGAGACTTTCTTTAGATTCCTAAAATCTACATAGAGCCTTATTTGTCCTATTTTCTTTCTTGTAGCTACTAGATTAGAGACCCATTTTGAAATTACTAGAGGTAAAATTATTTTTGCATCAAAAAAAAATTATCTTCTTTTGCTATCAAAGGTAATAAGACTGGATTCACTCTCCTCAATTTTCGTTTGAAGGGTTTTTTATATTCCCTTATGGGAATGGTATTCTATATGATAGTAGTATCATATGATATTAAATCTTCATAGCTCCATGCAAACACATCAGAGAATTCTTTAAAGTGTTCAATGTATTTTTCGTTTTCTTTAGGAGGTAAGGATTTGGATAGTTTCATAATTTTAGGCTTCTTTTCAGTTCTTATATTACATTCCTCTACCCCAGCTCCTACTGGTTCTTTTTTTGGCTTCTTGGCTGCATTGTTGAAATCAAAAAGCTCTTCCAATGGCACCAATCCTCTTGGAAGCACATTGTCTTTTAGTTGCAGAACCTTAAGTTCTTCTGGATTATCATCAATTTCACCGAACACTAGTTCATTTTTATTCTCATCTACATAATTATATGTGTCAATATGTACACACTCAAATTCATATTTCAACTGTAAAAGAATTGATACATACTTATCACTACCAAAAACCTGCCAATATCTTACATTATCTGGAACAACAAGGCTATTTTTTATCTTGACCTCATATTTTCTATTGGGATCGAATGGCACCTTACAAGTACTAGCTAAGGTAGCTAAAGCATCAACTAAAATATTTTGGCCTCTAGGAATAAGAGAAAAATGATATTAAGGAAAACATTGAAGAAAATCTAAAACTACATTTCTTTAGGTTCTTAATCTAGGGTGTTTGGCTGAGTACACGCCTTTAATCTGGTTAATGATGAGTTTTGAATCCCTATGCACATTAATTCTTTTTGATCCTAACCTCTTTAAATGTTGTAGTCCTAATATTAATGCTTCATACATTTCCATATTGTTTGTACATTGAAAATTTAGCTTGTAAGCATGTCCCTTTGCTATATTTATTTGTGAGTTTACAATGAAAACACTTGGCCCTACCACTTGCTCACAGTCCCATCAAAATTCACATTCCACACGGCTTCTCCCTCTTCATCCTATTTCTTCGCATCTAACTTCGTTTCCTCTCTCTTGCTCAGTTCATCTTCTAAGTGTGAAACTTCCTCCTCTATAGATTCATCATTATACAAAATAAAGCAGTCCAAATCTAAATGGACAAAGTATATGGGGTAATTGTTTGTTTTTTCTTGGCTAATAACCATGTACATCATTACTATCTCCTTGTATAATCTTCCCTGTTGACCAAAAAAAAGAATGGTGGCATAGGTCATATCCATTTTAAAAGTACCCTGCAACTTGGCTCCCCATGATCGTGATAGTAACATTCCATACTTAGGAGGCATGTCTACTACTACAATGTCCATGACTAGACTCTTTGCTAGTATATGGACTAGTGCGACACATAAATATTTAATGAGCCCTAAGCATCCCACTTTGCTAGAGTCAAAAGAATATAAATCTTTATAGGGTGTGGTTCTATCTAATCCTATCTTCTCCATGATAGCTTTAGGCATCAAATCATGAGATGCACCAAAATCAAGAATTTCATTGTGCATGATTTTGTCATGAATGTTTAAATTGTTATAGAAATGTGGCACACTACCCTCTTGAGACTTCCCTTCAACTTCAGGTACAAACAACAAATCAGGTTGGTCATCAGTTAAGTTGATTGTGTATGTCCCTTCCCCTATCATTAGAGCCTTCATGACTTGAGGTCTATATCAATTTTTCTTTATTAATTCTATGAGAGGAATATAAATTTTCACTTTGGCCAATTCATTTTCAATACTAAAAGATGTATGGGGTTTGTCTATCTCTTTGATATTTAGATCATGTTTTTTAGAAGTCTCCCTCTGAGAATTATCTTTTCACTGGCTAGTAGAAGTGGTGTAATTCTCAATTTTCTTAGGAGGATTTTGAGCAGCCTTTTTACTTCTCAAATTGTACTATTTGTGCACCTCCATGATAGAATTTTGGTGTCCTTATTTATAATCAGTTGACTCTAAAGGGAGAACTTTTGAATGGGAAAGAAAGAACAGATCTTGTTCCTCTTTAGTTAAGAAAATGTGGTCAATTTCACTTTCCTCAAATAAGTTTATTTGTTTTTCTTCATGATCCTCTAGTAGCCCAGATTCTTCATCTGCATCATTCTCTTGGAAATGAGGTCTAATTGTGTGTTGACTAGTTTTGCCTCTTTGTTCTCTCTATTTGATTTGAGGTGGATTTCTCATGAAAACAAGATTTCTAAGTGGAGGGCCATCTTGATTTTCTCTTGGAGGACTCCTATCAATTAAAAGTATCCTTTCCATCATTTACTCCATTTTCTTAAATAATGTATTTAACATAGCTTTTGATGAGGAAGAAGAAGGTTATTCCTTAATAGTGACTCTCCTCTCAACTTTTAGTCTATCTCTCTTTTCCAACAGATTGGCTTCTACACTGACTGCATTTCTCTGCATTTCCTCAAGGTTAGCAGGGTTTTTTTCTCTAAATGTGTAAGACATGTCTAAATCAAATCCATTTGGGAATTTTATCAAAGTCAATCTTGTTTTGGCTTGTAGTTCAGTTGGGATAGAATTGTAAAGGTTATTAAATCTTGTGAAATACTCCTGGACTGTTTCACCAGGGGCTCATTTGATACTCTCATAATCAACTAATATTTGAAGAGGTTTTTCTTTACTTCCAATATTCCAAGGAAATTCTAATGAAATTATATGATATTTTGGATAGAGGCAACTGGAAATGCTTTAAACCATTTATTCACTTCTCTTGTGAGACTTTGGGAAAATTGTCTCAACTTCAAATCATCATCATCAATTTCTTGTAAATCTAAATAATCGTTCATTTTGTCTATATGGTGTTGAGTAGTGATTGACCATGTGCCATCAAAATGAAGTATTCTACTATGGAAATCTTGTGGCATGGAATTTAGTTGTCCAAGTAAAACTAGAGGGGTTTAACAACCTGCCATGATGGGTATATGAGAGGAAGAGGTAACTACAATAGATGTGGATGTAGAAGGTATTAAAGGAGGTGGGATGGTAGTTTGATGTGTTGCTATAGTGGTGGTAGGGATAATAGATGAAATGGGTACACTGGTGACAAGGGGAATTACTAGAGGTGTAGTAGAAATAGGTGGAATCTCTTGAGGGGTAGTAGAAGTAGATGGAATCAGTGGTGGGGTTGGTGATAAAGTAGTAAAAGAAGAAGGTGAAGATCTAGATGATTCAAGATATTTCTGCACAACCTAATTTAATTCATATACCAATAGTTCAAGATTACTAAATTGTTTCCTGACATCTTCATGAGAGTCTGGATTAACAGTTTCATGCTTAGAAATGTAAGGTTTTAAAATGTTTTCATAAAAAATAGTTTCAAGTACAAAGCTGTCAGATTTAGTATGAAAGAGACTATGTTCAAAAGGTAACCCAAACTCAAGATCCTCTACCATTTCTAAAATTTCAAGAAGAGAATTAAGTCTAGGGAGTGGATTATTTCTTGCTTAGCTCTTAATTAAACTCTTATTTATGAGATTCTTTTCAATATTATCTACAATTTTTGGTGGTTTACGCTCTGGATTAGCTCTAGTATATATATTATTAGGAGCCAAATCTACAATAGTATATTTACAAATATAAAGTACGTACAAATTATAAGTGGAAAACAACCTTAATTAGATCTATTTCATAGCCAAAAACCTAGAAATATCTTTAAACCCTGAAATAAAAATTTTGACCAGGGAAAATTGCATTCAAATCATATTTTTTCGAAGTCCCTAGTATGGTCACCAGGGTGTTATCACTCTGTCATTTATGAAGGTTGTGAAAGAATCCCAGAGGTAACCACAAGACCACTTTTAATCTTAGAAGCTAGCCCTTTTAAACTCGAATGAGATTTTTCGTTGTTGGATTTTAGGCTAGATATTAGGTTTAGAGTTTGGTTTTCGAAATGTTTAGTTGAAACTACAAGGAAAATCCATTGGGCAATCGATTCAAGGTATTAGGGTGATCAAATATAGAAATATCAGAATATATTTGAAACAGGGAAAGGTAGGTAGGCTATTAGATCTTAGAATCTTTTTGGAGTGAAAGAGAGGAAAATATTTAAATGCAATTAAATGTAGAGCATTTTAACATCAATTATATATTTAATCTTAGTTTGAGAAACTATATATATTTCTTATAAGCCAGGAAAAAGTGTAATTAAACAAGTTCAGCCCTTCATCTTCTTTTAAACAATACAGATAAGAAAGAAATATAAACAATAAAGATATGACAAGTTTACAAGTGAAAAAACATCACCAAATTTCATGACACATCAAGCCTAGAATGATCTTATGTATTAATGAAATTATCACTTTTAGCTCAATGAACAACTTTACATCAAGGTATTATTTCTTGATACAAGTCCCAACATTTGTACTTCGATTTATGAAGCTTTACACAAAACTTAACAAAATATATTGATTTGAAAAATCAAGATTTTTAGAGAACATCTTAAAAAGAATTTACAAAAATAGTACAGACATATAGGTAACTAAAATTGTTGTAGTCCTTTGAAACTATCTTCGAGGATTGCTCATGATGACTCAGCCTGAAAGGTGTTTCTTTGCTATGGAAGGTGAAATATTGTTTTACCCAAGTAACTGGCACAACTTGTCCCATCTGTCTTCATCTGGAGTGGAGAATTTAACTAGCTTCCTGTAGGTTTCATCCACCTCGGTGTACTTTTGAAAAATAGGTTTGATAATGAATAAATGCTTTATGTCATGTTTGAGAAGAAAGTTGAAATCCAAAGCTTCCATGAAGGATATTCCTGTGATGCTTCCTTTGATGGTGGCAAACTTTGACTTATCCTTAGCTATTCTATACAACTTCTTCTGATAATCATCTAACTTGTTCAGCTTCTTTCCAATTCCTATCAAACCGGGTAGCCCCTTTAGATTTGGTACATTTAATTTCTTGTGGATCTTCTGAATGATGGAATCTAAGGTGTGGCACTTGTTTTCTAGTTGAAACATAAGGTTCCTTTTTGTAAGGACCTTCCTCACCTCCCAAATTGTCTCTATTCTGTTTGCAATTTCAAACTCTTATAATTCCTTTTTAGTATTTGAATTTATAATCCTGATTGGAGTAGTGGCTTCACCTGGCTTCTATCCTAAATCTTCTTTCACCTCTTAAATGACCCCTTTAGGTCTTTCTACTAACTCATCTTGCTCAAAAATAATCTCAATAGAGTTCCATATTTCAATCATGGACTAATTTGTTTATATCGAAATACTCTCTTTTACCTATGCCAATGTTTGGGCCATTGCAGACTCATTCTCCAAATGTTTAATTTTATGGGTTAATCTATGAGTCTTTTGCAACTCTGTTAGGTGCACAGTGTCAATTTTAAACTTCTACTCATGGATATTACTTAGTTGAGTCTTCTCTTATCAATTTCTTGTCCTCTTATTGATAGGTCATCCATTTCTTTGATTATTTCTTTTGAAGAATCTATAGATTGTGCCCCATTTGTGATGGTTGCTAAAGTGGATGCCCCTACTGTTGATGTAGATGCAATAGGAACTGATGTGAGTGGAATTTCTTCCAACTATGTTGATTGTGATCTTTCCTTTAACAATTTATTCATCTCAACCTACATTTCTTTGATCTGTCAACTTTATTCAATAATAATTATGAATATGTATTACTTTTCCTTCTCTAATTGGCCAACTTCCTTAGTTTGTGTGTCTTTTGTGGATGGAATCTTGAGCTACTTCTTAAGTGCTGCAATGACACAATTCTTCGTTCTAATGATTTATTCCTCATCTTTCACATTGTTGGGATCTCATCCCAACTTAAATACTTGATCCTCTAAATTCTTGATTTTTGTGTCTTTAACTAGAGAAGAGATCTTCTCTAATTTGAGTCGTGACTGAATGTTGTTGATAGAAGCTTGCAACCTAGCAACTACTATTGCTAAACTTGTTAAAGTTGAATACAACATCTCCCTTATTTTTTCATGCAAGTTTATTTGATTAATTGGATGAATTTGGTTGACACTGAAGGAAAAGATGGATTTCTTGCAATATTCTAAAGTTTTAGGGAAACGAACCTTAGCCTAGAGGAAGGATATCTTCATTTTTCCTTTCTATGTGCCAAAGGTAGAAAGTAGCCGATTCTATGAGGATGTTATCTACTTCCAAAACTATGTATATGTTGTAGCTTTTAACATCTCATTCTTCTTTCTAATTTCTCTATACTTGGACAATATATTAGGTTCATCTTGGTCATGAAAAAATTCCTCTGACTGAGAGGTATCTAGTGGATCTTGACAGGCCGAATAGGTTGGAGCTCCTCCAAAAATATCTTCATTCTTGGTAGAAATATGGGGGCCTTTCAAAATAAAAGTAGACTGTACATTTTCCTCTTGAAAGGATTCTTCTGTTGGATTGGTCATTTGCCTCTTCTTGTAAATCAAAAACTCTTTCTCCTAGATTTATGTGACTGCAAGGGAAACATATTCCCTTCACCGCTTGTCATGCTTCTCCTGTGGTGTTGTATTCTATGTTGTAGTTGTTGAGAGAAAATGTTCTTCTTCCTGCTGCAAAGTATTCTCCTACCATTGATCTTGGTTCATGTATTTTTCAATTTATGGCCTGGGAGTATGAGTGTAGGGAGTATTCTTCTATTCTACTCTCAACTTTCAAATTATTCGCAAGGGGTCAAATGACCAGGTGAAACTAAGTTTGAAGTTCATGTTCTTCAGGAGGATATATGCTTCTTTGGATGCTACCGTGGTATTGTAGATAAATGGACCAATATGTGATTCTATTTTAAATTGAGATTTCCTCTTGGCTACCAAAAAATGTAGCTCTTCTATGTTAATCCTCTATTTGATATACTCTAGTGAGAAAATTCTCATTGGGACAAACTTGGGCAACTTGTATGGTGGAAATTCACACCCACAAACCCTAATTTCTGTATAATTCTTGTATAGGTACTAGTCACCTATCTTGGTCTACTCACTGAGATGAGGATTTTTTATTTTTCTTTTTATCTCAGATCTATCCTTGGCTCAACATTACTATTAAATAGGCAAGAGACTATATATAAAAATTGATCAACATCCTCACTAAAGATAAATTCATTGGAATGTTTCCTTGCCAGAAAATTCGAACGAATTACAGATTGGGCATTTCCTTGCTCATCTAATTTATATAAGGGAAACTAAAATATGTTTTACTAATGGAATAAGAATAGATAGAATAGAACTAAAGCATACTTAAATGTTCCCTTTGTAGAAAAATTTAGGAACTTCTCAGGAATGGCATCTACTAGAAACACGTTGTAGTTAAAGATGATTGAGGGCTTCTCACCTATTGAGAAGACTGACAAAAAATCTATGATGGCCTCATCAACACACTCATTGGATTGATAACCGAGTAAACGGGAAACAATGGAGACAATCTCTTTTGTCATTTTAGGGAACATGGAGGATGAATAAGAGGATTTTTTCTTACGCAATTGAGAATCCTTAGGGAGAAATGTTTCAAAGATCTTTGATTTGTGTGGGAAAGTGGGGTTCTTGTAGATTTCCATGAGGGAATCTACTGAAAAAGGTTACAAAGGGGTAGATTTATAAATTTCCAACTTCAGGGAAATTGAATCAAAGGTATTAGTGAGAAGGATATCATTATTTCAGGCCACAATTTTTGTTTCAATGGGAAAATACTAGAAGTGGCACCATGAAACGAATTCAGGGAAATGGTATGTCTAAGGGAAAATGAATTGGGGTAAGAAGGAGTTTGACAAACCAAATTCATCACTAAGATCAATAAAGTTCTTCTTTAACTATTTGTGGAGTTTGGATAGGTTGAACTCGCAACTGGTTTCAAGGATTTTGTATTCCTGATATACCAGTGGTTGATGGTCCAAATCATTTATAGGGGGTAAAAGGGGATTTTCATTTATAGCCTTAAATTTTTAGTTAGGAGCCATGCTAGAAAAGAAAGAACTGGGAAATTAGAATTACCCAGGAATAGGCTGGATGAAGACTGGTGTCTGGGTACAAAGGTAATTTTCTTGCTGATTGGTCACTGTGGGGATCTGGTTTGTTGACCAAGCATTATAACAGGTTATGGTCTACTGACTGGTAATAGTTTCTGGTCTCTAATGTCTCAGAACAACAAAGGGAAAGGAAAATGAATAGATTCAAGCATTATTAATAAATAAATATCTTTCCTTTGATGGATTACTCATTTTATGAAGTGGGTATGTTATCTTGGGCTGGAATGGTTAAGTTATTAAATGGATTTGTTTAATGGTATGATGACGAGAATAGGATGATGCCATGTGGAGAGAGTGCATTGGATTGGAGCACGGAAGGATGTGACAGTGATGGGAGAGGAGTGGATGCGGAGTGCCATGTGGCAAAATTATATTGGAGTGGAGTGGGGATGGGAGGCACCACTTGGAAAAATAGGAATGGAGTGAGGGAGCGCATGGTCAATGGTCCTTTTAGGTGGGAGGAAATTAAAGTTTCGGAGGATGGGGAATGTAAGTTTTTTTAGGTGGAGGAAGGATGGGGGGTTTGAAATGTTCCTAGGGAGGACACATTGCAAAGGTGGTAGGTGGGGAAACCACTTTTCAGAAGACCCCTCCTTCGTTAACTCTTGCAGGGCCATGGGGGGGTCCGAAGTCATCACTCCACATTGATCTTGGTGGGTGAGATATTGGTGGTTTATATATGCATGAACTTGCTTACAAATGACAATCATGTCATGTCAAATAAACTTTATTTAAAATAATATAATCACAGTTTAATAATGCGATTACACTAGTTACGTTTGCTTTATTCAAAACTAACTTAACCACAATTTACATTGTGTGGTTAAATAATTACTTATTTTAACTAGACACACTTTATTCAACAATTCTAATCACGTTTTGATGATGTGATTAAACCACTAAACCTATTTATATTAATCTAATGTGGCATTTTGACTAGTTGCACATTATTTTGATTTTAAAAATCCACTTCTCATGCATTTTTTTTTGGAAATAATTTGTAGAATGAAACATTATTTACAATATCTCATATAAAAATCAACAAATAATCATCAATTGATCCTACAAATTATAGGACCCTAACATAGGTGGTGCATGTAGCCATAGTGTTAGGTTCCTATGCCAATAGGAGTCATAATTTTTGAATGGCTGAGATTAAACCTGTAATATGTAAATACCTTTGCTCTTTGGAAATGTTTTCCATATTGAAAATAAAAATAAAAATGTAAAGAGGATATGTCCCAAAAGAAAAATCAAAGGAAAAAAAGAATAAAAAAGGTCAAAAAATATGAAAAATATGAACCCCAAGAAAAGAAAAGACCATGAAAGTGTGCTAGTAAAATGCCACTACTATTTACTTTTTATGTAGAATAAATGATTGTGTGTAGTTTGTAACCTATGCCACAATCCATGATGGTAAAAAGGTTTAAACATGGCTATTTCATGTTTATAGATAGAGAATAAAAATTTGACCAAACAGTGTAATCTTGGCAGATAAATAGATTAGGTAGAGTAAATAAAAGGGAGCTCAACTATTTAATCTGAGCCCTTGGATGTAATAAGGTTAGATTTAGTTAGATTTCCAATGTAAAGAAAAGTAAATTTTTTTATAATGGTTTGCTAGCTCAAATGCACGCTAATAAAGAGAAGTAAAAAAAGGTAGGATGAGTAGATGGGTATGTAGAAGAAAGGCTGCAGAATTGTGATGATTGTTAGACAAAAGCATATTATCACCCTCAGCATGAAAGTTCTAAGTATGAATGAGAAATTGGACTGGCATAAAGTTCACAAAGTAAAATTGATTAATTTTGCCATCACTCATTTCACCCTTTAATTAACTAATGTCCCACAATAAGTCTGAAGTACCCAAAATCTTAAGCCAAAGGGACTCAGAGCATTTCTCTAACTTCTGGAGGGACCAGACCCTCGCCCTAATGACTTATAAATATTAAGTACTAAAATCCCCCATAATCATTCGTCTCCTTCAATTCATTCATTTTCCCCTAATAAATCCCTTTTCTTAAAGTTAAAACACCATTCTCCCAAGGAAAAGCAATCACCCCCATGGATACCCCTTTTATCAAAAACCCACAAAAATGCATTTAGCCTAAGTTATAATGTTCTATGTAAAAAAGCAATAAAATTACAAAAACAGATTATGCTTAGCGCACTTCATTTATCCCTCGTAATTTTCATATTAACTTTTAACATTATTTGAATGTTAATTCTTGAAAAAACCCATTTCCTGTATATTTTATTAAACCCCTTTAATATTAATATCCCTACCTCTAAGTTTGAAATATAAACTTTATAATTAACCAACTCCAACAAATGACATAATTAATTGATCTATGACTAATTAAAGTCAAATCATCTGCCAATCATATATCATCTGATATTTTAATCCCCTCCTAAACCCCTCATTAAACTAAAATCACCGTGTTTAAATGTACATTGGGCCCCTCCATCACCCTCTGTGCAATTCCCACACCCGACCGCCACAATATCTCCCCCCTCCCCATCCAATGGCCCACGTTGACTTCGAAAGGGCTTGAAGTCCGACTGATACTTGCCCGAAATGGGTTGTTTTCTACTGGGCCCTCGAGGCGACATGGCGCTCGATGAGTGTAGTTGGGTGGTCTCCCCTCAATACCACCAAACACCCAAAGGCTATGAGAGGTAAACCATTTACCGCTAGCCTGCTACTCACCAAAACTGTCTCTATTCATCCTGCTACGTGAAAAACGGTCACTGTTCACCCATACCCGCCAAATTGAATTTTTGCGCATATATCCAAAAACGCCTCAAATCATTGTTTTTATCGTTTTAATTATAATTTACCATGCACGCACCTGTGAATGTTCAAAAGTCATCAACGCATGTACACCTACACTCTGAAGATGCCAAAAGCTCCCAGATTTCCTTCTAGCCTAATTGAAGCCTTTTCAACCATTTAGAATTGCCGGTTACCTAGTTCACACCCCATTTTCATCAATTCCAGGTATTTAAGCTAGAATCCTTCAAAATCCCTGTTAATTTCTGAACCAATCTCTAAAGGTCTCTTAATTGAAATTAAAGGGAACGTTAGTGACATAAAACCCACCTGGAATTGAACCCCCATTACCTCAAAGACTAAAAAATTACTTTCCCCTATTCTTAAATACACAAGAACTAAGGGTGTCTTCCCCTATTGCCATGTATATCAGGCCAATTACTACTCCTCACCTAGACCTGGACCACCTTCCTCTTGGCGATAAAGATTTCCAAATCAAGGACACCTCTATCCTAGAATCCCCTATAAAATTGTACTGCCGATGCAGAGACCAATACCTAAACCACGCTGATAAAATAGTTCTGTGGGAATCTAATTTTCCCATGTATCAATTCCACGAGGTGCACATTTTCCTTGAAATCATTCATTGTTGCCATGCAAACTACATTCTGAGTCAAAGAGAAGTGATGTACCTTGACCAAACCATACTTTTAACCATCACAGCCGAGTCACCCAATGAGATGTTGTAACTACAACCAAGGAAAAGCCTAACCCTTATTTCAATTGGAGACCTACTAGACAAATTTCCCAAGCTTACCACTACCAAGATTGTTGAAATGCTCCAAACCTTCATCAGGGAGGAAAAGCATGTCCCAACAGAACCTCCTCCATATGTGGCTACCATATTTTCCCGATTTGGTCAATATATATTAGCAATGATTTCTTTTGTTTTAGGCTATACCACCAGTGAGTACATAGATGAAATCATTTTAGCATTCATGTCCATTTTCACTCCAGGACAACCCCCTGCTATAATATATGACTACGCCAAATACATAGCTTATAGGATGCATGACCAATTTCTGAGAATGAGTAATGAAAGAGTGTTTATGTACTCTTTAGTTTTGTACCATCTTTTCTTATATTACCAAGCTGACAAGTTCTCTTTCACTCTCCAAAAGCTTGACAATAAAGGTCATCCTAGGTCAGTAATTTTTTGGACTCCTCTGATACATAAGCATGATTCCCCTTATCCATACACATATTTAATTGATATTTTTGTAAATCCAGTAGTGACCATGATGCTAGGAAGTCCTCCTCCAAGAATTAGTTCAAATATCAGGAGAATTCTACAACTATCAAAACAACACAAATTCGGATATTGGTACTTGTGCCAAAATCACACAGAAATTAGGATCTATGGTTGTGAATTGGCCCCATATAAACTTCCCAGATACCTCCCAATGAGGTTATTTGCTCTGGAGTAGTATAGGAAAATAATCAACTCAGATGAGATGCATTTTGTTAAGGCCAAAAAGAAGGCCTAGCTCAGAATCAAAGATCAACTAGGCCCCTTTGTATGTAATAGCAGAGAAGCTGGGAAAGAAGTAGAGGAAATCCTCTAGAGAATTAAACTTAAACAAAGCTTCATGTGGAGAAATGACCCCTGTGACTTCATCTGCAACAGGAGACCAAAAAACAAGATGGCTCCATACATTCACCACCAAATCCCTAAGATAGAGAAATATCCAAACCAATTGGAATGGGTGGAGAATACTTTAGTAGATAGGGATAACACTCAAGTAGCATTTGAAAATGCTCTAATTAATTTAGGGTCAAGGCTTGATGAGGGTTCTTTCCTACAGGTGCCAGGAGAATCTCAAGCACAAACAGAAACTCAAGCAGAAACTGAATCACAAGCCGAGGGAGAATCATAGGTCCAAAGTGAATCTCATATAGAAGAAGAGTCGCAGGCACAAGAAGAGTCATAGTAGTTAGACCTATCAGAGAAACTAGGCCAAATAGGTATACAACAACCCACTATGAGTACTCCCCCTAACTTGAAAACTCCTCTAAATGAGGAGAAAAGCCTCGAAAGGAATAGGGAAGAGGCCACTACATCAGGCATAGCAACCATACAAACATATGCATAAATGGCCTAGTCAAGAGGTGGCGATTAAATCCAGTGTCAGAACACGAATTCACAGAAGGAACTATTGGGGCCACCAACACAGAGAAATAAAGAAGTAGGCCTACCATTCCTTCTGGGGGCACACTAGAACCATCTACATCAAACACTTAGATGTGGGAAAGGCAACAAAGTGTTGAAGTGTCCTCCTTTAGGATGCCAGCTGATAGGGATCAAGATATCAGGGAAAGGTAAAAAGATATAAAGGCCAGGAATTAGAGGATAAAAGCCCATACATATGCACAGTACCTAAAAATGGCACCTACAAACCAGACAAGGCTTATGTCAACCTCTGATGTAAAAGAGGGAAAAATGCAGATGACATTTATGAAGCCTACTACCCAACAACCAAGAATAGCAACATACTTTAAAAGGGTAGATTTTGAAGTACTGAAAAATGACATACATCCTATTTACTAGATTGAGCTACACAAACAAATAGGGGAGATCATTTACTCCACCTTGATAGGGAAAGCCATTACAGCTCACCAGTTTCAGAATTCCCTAAATAACATATCAGCTCAATTCCAATTGGAAAAGGGCTCTTCATAGGCAAAAGACACCAGCATAAAGTTCTTATAGGACTTAATCATTGAATTGGTACATGATCCCAAAGATTTGAAGGTGACTAAAACACTGATCAAGAAGAAAAATGATGACATAGCTACTTTGAAGAAGCAATTGAAGGTTCCACCACTACATCACCCACAGACAACAGAGGTCCTAGAGACCCAAAAAAGACAAGAGGAGCTTATGGACTTGGTCCTAGAGTTGAATGACCAGTTGAAAGAAGCATAGGATGAATTAGACACATTGATTCAATCCAAGCAAAGTGAACTACCCACCACTTCTACACCTGCCATTCCGACAATAACAACTGCAATTCCCTCAACATTGGCAGCATCCTTGGCACCGAAAACTCCACCTACCATGGCACTCCCAATCAAAAATGAGTCTACAACAATAAGAACCTCAAAAAAAAAGACAACAGAGTTAGTGAAAGCCATGAAGGAAATGTCCATCCAGGCAACAAAACTTAAAAGGCCTAAGGAGAAAGTGGCAAGCTTAGAAACTGACTACAAGCTTGCCCAAATTTAGCAGAGAGAAGAAACACAAAAATCCCTAAGGATGGGTGAGAAGATTAAGGTCCAAGAGAAGGATCTAACTCTACAAAATCCACTAGGACAGACTAAGGAGATGCTCTGGGCCAATATCATTGACTCTGTCAATGATATTTGGCCATCAATTCAAGTAATATTTGAGCAAATAGAATTGGTGAAAGTGGCCACCGAAGAAATACAAAAGGTAAAGGAAGACATAAGAGACCAGCTTGAGGATGCTAATCGACTCATCCACTTTTTGAACAACAAAAATAGCCATGAACTAAATGAGCTTGGTGTGGAGGATAGAACTAAATCCATCATTGAAGTCAAAAAGGTTCTGTCTAAACGAAACATTATGCTTAACTTGGAGGAAAAATGCCATAACATGCAGGTTGGCATGAATAGATTCATGGAAAAGTTTCAAATTTTGAGTGATAAAGGCCTTCCAAGTCCTATGGTCATCCATGACAAGCTAATGACCTAATTGGATTACATGGACAGATTAAGGAAGTTGTCCAAAGAGTAGACAAGCACTTCAGGAATCAAAGCATTGCCAAGAGGGAAATTATTGTATGATACTTTAGAAAATCTATTTTTCCTAGAGCGTGAAGTGAAACATCTATTTGTCACCAAGCCAAATTTTGCCAAATATACTGACGCAGACGAGATATATAGAATGATGCTCAAAGTAAAATTACCTGAAGATGAATGGTGGGAAAGGATGAAAGATTTGTAATAAGTTACCACAACAAATTTGAATGGCAGCTAGATGAAACAAGTAAACAAGGTCAAAGAGTAATAGGTGAAAGAGTATCAGTTGAAGACAAAAGACAAAGATGATTCCAGCAGACACATATGAGCGAGCTTAAAAGGGCTCAAGTTCAACTGAAACAGCCAACACTACCACAATAAGATGGACAACATGATGCAGTTTTCCATCTGTCTCTATCTTCATGCTTGAAGATATTTTTATTTCCTTAATTAAATCTCAAACTATTATGAGATATTTTGTAATATTTTTTGTATAAATGATTCCCATTTCGATGTATTTAGTGTCATTTCAATGGCATTCTATAGACTTGTATCTAAAATCAAAGTGCTATTGTATCAAGATTGGATTGGCTCACTGGATCATGGAATAAACTTCAGACATTTTACAAGATTCTTATGTTAAGAAAAAATCAAATAAGTATTCTCTCATGTGTATTGTTGTTTCTCCTTATGTTTATTAATAATCATATGTGTTTCTATGAAATATGAATGGTAAACTAGGAATGATATTTCATAACTTGCTTTAATGCACTCTATTTTAACTGTTTACCTTCTTAATGTTTTCTGCTAAACTATCTTAGGTAGGGAATTCTTAAATGCTCCCTTACTTTCGTAGTTTCTCCCTGTGGTTTATGTAGTAAAGAATTCTTAATTTCTCCATGTTGAAGATCACCTTCTCCTCCTCATTCTGATCCAGTCTAAGGATTCTTCATTGCCCTTTTACCTTGGTTAGAATCATTCCATCCATTAGCCCTTTGAAGATTTTCCTTTTGCTTTGCTAGCTTACTCTGTAAACAATCCCTTTAATGATCTGGTCCAACTAAGCTATCCTTTAATTGACTCCATAGCCCAATGCCTTAAAAACCTAGTTCTATCCATCTGTGCCAAGAACTCCACCACCCATCTTTCAACCAAAATCAAAATCCTCATGAAGAATAACTTAACCATCTCCATGAGGTCTTTGTAAACAATGGCTATCAAAAAACACATTATCCAAAAAATAATTAAAGATTCCATAACCAATAAACAAAAAAGGAAATCTCCTGAAAACCCTAGAATATCCTTACCCTATATTAAAGGAACCACTGATAAAATTGCCATAGTTCTTGCCAATCATAACATTATGTTGCATTCAAGCCCCCTAACACCCTAAAAAACATTCTTGAGTCTGCTAAGGACTTATTAGACCCAAAAAATCACAAAGGAGTATACTCGATTCCTTGTTCGTGCGGTAAAGTTTATATAGGTGAAACAGGGAGATCCTTTAGAATAAGATTAAAAGAACACATTAATGACATTACAAGAAATAGGTCAGCAAAATCAGGTCTAGCAGAGCATGCATGTTTCTCCTCAAACTATATTTGTATGGAACAAGCAAAATTAGTCCACAAGGAAGACCATTATTTAAAAAGGAGGGTGAAAGAGGCAATTGAAATTGAGAAATCCTCTAACAACATGAATAGGGATGACGGTCTTAAACTAAGTAGCACCTGTAAACCCTTATTAAATAGATTGAAAAAGCATTAAATTATCTAATTCTCCCTCTTAAAAACATTTGATAAGTAAAAAAAAAAAAAAAAAAAAAAAATTAAAATGAATATTGAAAATAAAATAAAATTCTTCCAATCTAACTATTTCATATGAATAACTCATATATAATAATATCAAATTTAAAATATTAAAAGAGAAATAACATATATTTTAATAATAATAATAATAATTAATAATTATATTTATATTATATTATTATTATATGTAACAGGATGTTGATGTAGTAATAATTATTCTATTAATAATATTAATATTATAGTTAAATAAATTTATCTATATTATTAAAAAATTATAATTAAATTAATAGTTAATTAATAATTATTGAATAATCAGGGCGACATAAATAAAAAAATAAAATAAAATTTATAAAATTTCTTATTAAACAATTATTAATAGCTCCATAACTCTCACGACTCTAACTTCTCAAAATATAGATCTCATTGCCCTGATGATGGACTCACCTAGCTAGTCTGAAACGTTGGTTTCATAAATGGTTCACGGGTTTTTCCACTAACATAACACTAAGAACTAGCCTAAAATATAATAAAAACAAAGTTAAATTATAAAGAGAGAGCCCTCTTCTGACTTAGGTGGGCTAGAACGTGAGTCTAAAATATTTGGTTTGTGGTTACCTCAGATTATTCCTTCTTTTAATAACTTCTAGGGAAAACTTATGAGTGATAACATAGTGGTGACCATACTTGGGAATCAAATCCTCAGTCCTAATAAACCTTTAAGAGATTTCAAATCTTTATTTCAAGCCTCTTGAAGGGTTTATTAGAAGCTATTTATAAAAATCTCATAAAAAGAAAGTAACTAGAAAAGTTTGAAACTCTGGATTCAAGGAGAACTAACTATACTTGGGCAAACCCAGACCCAAATCCTCCCCAAGTAATTGATAATCCTAATTTGATTTCAAGAATATCGAGAAGACAGAAAATTCCAGTCAGTCCTATACCTTTAATTAAAGCAAATTCATGCCCTGATCAGTGGTTGTCTTTAGAATACCTCCCCTTTGACGAGTCATTTGACCTTTCCCTATTTAAAACTAGATATGAAAGTGGACTTGATGACATAGTTCTAGATCCAGAATTTATAGCAGAACTTGAAGTACAAAGGGCGAACTTTTCATTGATCAGTATATTCAAAATTCCCCTTAGTCATCCCTTACTATTGTTAAGATCATTGATCTTTCTGAAACAACTTCAGCTCCCTTTAGTTCACCATTATTCCCTTCCATCTCTAAAGTTAATTCCTCACCTCCATTTATATCTCACTTCCCCAACAACCTACCATTACACATCAGTCACCCATTACTCCTAATTCCCCATCACCAATTGTATCATCTTCAGCAACCCAAAATCCACTTCTTAATCCTACCCAACTTAGAGCCATGGTAAATAGATATGCTCCTCTTGTGTTGCTTGCCCCACAATGTGCCATGCCACAATATTACCAGAACAAAATTGTCTAATTTGATGGCATAGGAACTTACATACCACAACAACATACAAACAAAATGATAGATTTCTTTGAATTACATGAAATTGATATTGGGGATGTCCAAATGAGACTATTTGCTTAGACTCTAGCTGGTGATGTAAGAACATGCTTTAGAACTTTACTTGCTAACAACATAGACACTTTAGAAGTATTTTATTATCAATTTTTAAATAGATGGGAAAAGAAAAAGAACCCTCTGTAGATCCTTTCAAAATATGAAAATATCAAGAGAAGACTAAATGAAATAGTCCAGGATTACTTACTAGATTCAACAATATATACAATGTAATACCAGTCAATCTTAGACCCCCACTTGGCTTAGCTCTAATAAAGTTCCCTGATGGGTTTGATACTAATATGGCCTTCCAACTTAGAGAGAGAGATCCTCCAACTTTAGCAGACATGCAAAGTGTAGCAGTTAGTGTAGAAGCTAATATGCTAACAAAAAGAGTTAGGGTTAGGAATGAAAGGAGAGGACCCCTCAAAGATGAAGCCTCGTCCTTTGACCTTAAAATAGATTCCCTAGCCAAAGGAATAGAAAAACTAATGGATAGGATAGAGAATATTGAAAGGAAGCCTCACTGGGATAATCAATAGACACCTCCAGTGAGAAATCCAAACTCTAGAAAGAATCAAAATCAAAAAACTGGAAAAAATGGACCTAATTAGAATATTGGACCTTGTTTTGAAGAAAAATATGCTGAAACTTCCCATTCAGAAGACCTTGAACAAGACAAACAAATTAACTTCATGGGATTAGATGAGGAGGAAATTTTCTTTTTAACTCAAGATGATCAAGAACTACACATGCTTCAGTGATTGCAAACTAAATCAAGATAATCATTCGATTACAAGCAAGGATATGATTCTACTATCTTCGAAGTGTACGAACAATACAACTTGAGGAGTAAAAAGAACACTGATACTCCTAATCATAACAAGAAAGCAATACCAAATCAACCTAAGAAAATCAAAGCAGTTCCAGTTACAAAAACTCTCCAAATCCTCTCTAAACCAAATCAAAATCCTTCTGGTCCCACCATTGTAGATATAACCAATGACCAACCCCTTAATGATCAATCATCCACTTCAATCCACTCCAAGGAGACAGTGGAGGAATCTCTAGACATCATATTATAAAATCCACAGAAAAAGACTTCAAATGTAGAAAAACAAGACCAACCTACTCCAAATCCTGCCATGAAAATTCAAAATCCTAAAACAGAGAAAGCCCCTTTTCCTTTCAATTTGGGAGCAAAGGTGGCTAAGCTAAAAATTTCAGTCCCCTTTACATATTTGATTAAAAAACCATTAGAAGGAGGGATACCACCCTTTTATATTAGCCTTAACATTCATGATAAGATCTTACACAATGCAATATTAGATTTTTGTGCTTCACACAATTGAATGCCTAAATTTGTTATGGAAAAGTTGAACTTAGATATCACTAGGCCTTACAAGGACCTATTTTCATTTAATTCAAGTCAAGTAAAGTGCTTAGGTCTGATCAAAGACCTCTGTGTTTGTTATACGGGAATAGTGTCCACTCGGATGCTGCTATTCCCACTAAGATGGGTGGCTATCTTAGAAACAAACAGTCAATGTCTACTATTGATTCCTTTTATGAAAATAGATGAGAGGAGAACCAAGAGGGCCAACTTGATTCTTGCACTCAATTTCCTCTCCTTCTTGATAGAGTTTTTCTGTTTCTTCTTTGTCTGCTTAGCTTCAAAAGGACCTGTGGAATCACAACAACATACTACTATGCAAGAAACAAGGATCTAAATTCATAAATAATGCAGGATCAGATGTGCATTAACCATATACAAGCATATATAAACAAGTACACAAGAATATGGAAGGAAACAAGAATAGCTTTATTCAGATGAAAAGTAGCAATAAGATTACAACCATGTTCTCTGACCCAACATCATCCTCCAGCTAAGAAGCCCTTCTTCACCTCAAGAAAATCTAGATCACCCAACACTATCAATGTACACCAAAATACCAACATCACTTCTCTATAAGATACAAAATTCCAGCCTTTGGATCTCTATGATGAGGGATCCATATATAGATGATTATAGAGAGGTGAGTCATCTTTTAGGATCTTGATTAGTGTCCTCTCTTTGATAGTTCCTCCTTCCACTTGGATAATTATGATCTCTTACTCATCCCTGGTCGAAAATGGAGTGGCAAGTGTCAGAGGGGAAGCTTCTGGAAGATTCCATGATCTTCCACCTCGCATTTTTGTCCCTGCCATTTGTCCATTCCTGACCATCGCACCCTACAGAGGAGCAAATTAGAATGCATCGCACCCTCTACATTGGGAAGGTGATATGCATCACACCCTTTCCATGGAGCTTTTAGTATGGTCCAGTTTTGACCATTTATGAGCAGGTTTGAGTGGAGAACTTCTGGGAGATGATGTAGTCAATTGACCTTGTTCCTTTAGGGAGTGAAGCAACACTTTTAGGGACTTAGGAGCACTCGGTTTATGGACATTTGTGATTAGGGTTGAAGTGCCCAAAAATGTCTATAAAAGTTGCCCCCTAAAGCATGAGGTCGTTAATCTTTTTGATGTCGGGTGAAATCCTTTACTATGAGGATTCGAAGTTTTTCCGAGCTGGGAGGTGACCTGTAACAAGATACAATACAATACATTATTTTGACAACATTTTTCATGATCTAGCTGAGGTGGGAATTCCCATGCTCAGCTTTATAAATTCATTTTTCATGTACATAGGACAGACGACTGTCTGTGTGACAGACTGATGATATGGACACATCATCATTTGATTTGGATGATCATCTCTTTGGCAATGATGTACACTGTATGTTTTTATATTCCTGAATATATCACAGCTCGGATGGATGAAACTAGATCTGGGGTCTTCAAAACTCGTTCAATCTTCACTTGGAGTAGAATTCGATCCATCTGAAAAATGTTCTGGAGTCGAACATGGAAAGACATCACCTGATTACTAGCCAATGATGTAAGCTGTCAACAGGCGCGAGTGGAATCACAAATAATGACAATGATCCTCAAGATACTACAATACAATTCACATGGTGTGAAGAGGGACTTGGCGTTGAACACCACGTAAAATCTCTTGGTCGAAGGCCATTGATGTAAACCTGTCGCCGAAAGTGAGAAACTTGCCATTAAGGCATGCAAGCTTCAAAGTACTGAAAGGGTTGTTCCTAAGTCAACTTCTTGGATAATGAGCTGATGTCGACAAGAAGCGGCCCGTCGCAGGAGGGCCTTAATGAATCCCACATCAACGATACAGAATGAAGCAAATGATTTTGGAGGTGAAAAGAAACTGATGATACAAGGTTCAGGGTGGCGGTCATGAAGGAATGAAGCATGAATGTATTGCAGTGGATGAGACACATGTGAATTGTCTGAATGACTTCTCTTGAACATATCGGCGACATTGATGATGGATTGGTAGCATTAACCCCAAATATGGATGGTGTGATGGACTAATGGTGATGACCAGTGAATGGAACAACCCAACCCGACATGGATGCGGAAGGAAAGTGTCATGTTCAAGAGCGACTTGCTACCAATAAAGTTTCTTCTTGTTTTCTTCCTAATT
>APFE031038067.1:37005-48376 GCA_000404065.3 Pinus taeda
ACATTTGGAAGGATCCCTAAAGGTCGACTGGTTCCTTTGTCGAAGCCTGTTAGATTTCTCATTTCAGGCAAAAGCGATGGCGAACCAAGCACTTTCCAAGCAGTTGAGGAAAGGATACTCACAGAAGCCCCTTCAGTAATGATGGTACCAACCATGACCATTCTGTAAGCTTGTACAATAATTCTGAATGGTACACTAGTTGGTAAACGGGGTTTGCCTAGTAGATTCCAGTCGAAGGAAACAACTAGTTTGTTTGGTGGTGGGACCGAATAGATGGCCGGATATGACTCTGACGAACTTCCGTCCTGTGGGAAAGGAATGGGGGGACTACCCCCAAGCTCATCGGAGTCGATGTTGATGAAAAGAATTTGAACGGTGTCATTCTCTTTCTCTTCAGTGACGGTATCATTCGAAGATGAACACTCTGAAGGCAAGACCGGGTCAACTACCGTATCTACCCTTTGACTTTCATCTGGTATGGATTCAGAGAGTTCATTTTCAACGATAGGTGCTTCAGCTAACCACAATGACCTGCCAACTAGATTTTCAACCGGTGGAGGGCTTTGCAAGAGTTTTTGATATCTAGGAGGAAGTCGTAGCGATGAAACCGGATGATTATCCAATACTCTTTTAGCCTCTTCAAGGAAGGGACAATGGTGGATGGCGTGATCGCCTTCACACAACTTACAAGGAAGTTTAGGATTCCTTCTTTGTCCATGTGCTTCACTTTCACTGGTTGATGGTGAGCATTCAACGTGATCGCCAGAGGTTGATGCTACCGAATTGTGCAAACGAGGAGATCAGTCCCTTAAGATCCGAGGGATGCAAGGACAATCTCGGTGATAGTGGTCTCCATTGCAAATGGTGCAAGGAGGTTTAGGTTTTGACTGTGCGGTGTGTGAATTTTTGCTAGACGATACTTGGTTGCTGCCTTTCAATTTTGGTTCCTTTTTCTTCTTTTCCTTTTTCTCTTTCTGCTTCTTCTTCTTCTCAGTGACTTGAATTTTAGTTTTATCGGCCTTATCAAGTGAAGAGGGAGGAGGAGAGGGAGAATCAGATGAAGTAGAAGGTTGTGAGACAACTCTAGTGTCGTCTAGTTGCTGATTAGACTATTTAGGAATTACGAGATTCTAAATGACAGAGGTAGAGAAGAGCCAGACCGGCAAACCAATTGTTAATCCTGGAAGTGACAAAGTGGTCATATGGGGTGGACCAACATTTCCCCAAGAGGAGAAGGGACTAGGATTTTCTTCATGGGGAAATCCTTGGTTGGTAGACTCCATTTTCTCAACTTGAAGATAAACGGGGGAATTTGTGATGTTATTCCAATTAAAATAAATTTTTAGACGCCTAGACACAACTTGTTTTTTCAATTTTAAAGAGTCGAGAAAAAACAAAAGATGACTCTAGTCACCTTCGATTTTTATTGAGCTTGAAGTGACAAATGCTTAGAGGACCTTTTCCTTTAAGGAGTTTAAAAAGGAGCAAAATGGAATTCTCTGGAGATATAGGTAGAGAGGATTACCAAACCAATCATAAAACTGTAGAATGCTTTTTATGGTACGGCAGTCAATCTTCCTGAATGCTGTGTTCAGTGCATTATGATTGATAGGGCGACAGACACAGCTTCCTAAGGATAAAGGATGCAGCCTATTGTGGTCTCCCAATATATATGCGACGGTACGTGGGAGCACAAGTCCGTACCGGCACTTGTCATCTCAAAGTGGAGGAATCACCCAACTAGTACTGAAAGCAATAGTTACTAGGCTTTACGACGCCGGAATACGTCTCTAGCCTAGACCTCTAGATGTTGTGCGTTAAGTTCCAAAGCGTTGTTAGATTCATTCAATTTATTTTAAGTTGATCTTGCTTAACAGTTTGCCTTTCAGGTTCACCATGTGATGTATGTATAATTCCTAAAATGCAGTTTAAGATGATAAAGAGACGTTTTATCTTATTTCAGCAATGAAAATCCTAGCTACTAAAGGGAAGAAAGTCAAGCATATTTTCTTTATAGAGCACAGAGCACATGCTAAAATGCATAGTCCTAAATCAAGCCAAGCATTCAAAATGCAAACGCACATGCATGTATTTGTTTTCCAGCTCTCTTAATGTGTGGATGATGTTAAGAAAGCTATGTGCAAAACTAAATTACATTTAAAGTGACAATACTCAACAAAATTCTTTTTCAAAACAAAGTGAAAGCAAGAGATACACTTTGTGATTTTGAAATGGAAATTGCTTTTCGACACTTTAAAACTAATAATTCAAATCCTATGCAACAGTAACTGTATTATCGACTATCTAAAACAATGGAATTGCTTTCTAAAACTAAAAACGACAGCTACAACACTTTCAGATCTAGAGGCGACAGTTTGACTATGCTACTTTTTGCAAAAGAGAACTAAAACGACGCACAATACATAAAAAACATTTATAGTTCTTTGCACTAATGCGGTGGAATAATGCAAGAGAAGGGGGTTTCACTGCCTACAGACAGAAAAACTCTTGAATAAGACTGAAAACAGTGAGAAAAATCCACAGTCAGAGGGTAAAGTCAATCCTCCTTGACCATCGCACCTGTTACACAGTGAACTCAGTATGTAGCGCACTTACTCCATTCAGGAAGTGTGATGCATATAGGTTTCCTTGAAGGTAGGGTGCGATGGTAGCAGTGTGTGACTTTGAACGAGATTTCACTCATAGTTTGCAATCTAGTTCAGGTGTTTAGGCTGAATAAGTAAAGATCAATGTATGTAAAACACAGGGGTGATCTAAGAGGTTACTAGAGCCACCACTTAGGGCAATTAGATTGCTTGCAGATCTATTATTTAATTCATAAACAAAACACGGAGATTGACTGAAGCAGCATTGATCTACTTTGCATTTGTATGGCAAATGTAGTTCGAAGGCTAGCTGGCTTGACTTTAGGCTCCGTTTGTATGTTTATAAAAGAAACAAGGATAGATAAGCTAACAAGTAATCTAGTCGCTCCCTAGCGGAGTCGCCATTTTGTTATCTGGGAATAGTGTCCACTCGGATGCTGCTATTCCCACTATGATGGGTGGCTATCTTAGAAACAAACAATCAAAGTCTACTATTGATTCCTTTTATGAAAATAGATGAGAGGAGAACCAAGAGGGCCAACCTGAGTCTTGCGCTCAATTTCCTCTCCTTCTGGATAGAGTTCTGCCACTTCTTCTTTGTCTGTCCAGCTTCAAAATGACCTGTGGAATCACAACAACATACTACTATGCAAGAAACAAGGATCTAAATTCATAAATAATGCAGGATCAGATGTGCATTAACCATATACATGCATATATAAACAAATACACAAGAATATGGAAGGAAACAAGAATAGATTTATTCAGATGAAAAGTAGCGAGAAGATTACAACCATGTTCTCTGACCTAGCATCATCCTCCAGCTAAGAAGCCCTTCTTCACCTCAAGCAAAGCTAGATCACCCAACACTGTGAATGTACACCAGAATACCAACATCACTTCTCTATAAGATACAAAATTCCAGCATTTGGATCTCTGTGATGAGGGATCCATATATAGATGATTACAGAGAGGTGAGTCATCTTTTGGGATCTTGATTAGTGTCTTCTCTTTGATAGTTCCTGCTTCCACTTGGAGAATGATGATATCTTACTCATCCCTAGTCGAAAATGGAGAGGCAAGTGTCAGAGGGGAAGCTTCTGGAAGATTCCATGATCTTCCACCTCGCATTTTTGTCCCTGCCATTTGTCCATTCCCGAACATCGCACCCTACAGAGGAGCAAATCAGTATGCATCGCACCCTGTACATTGAGAAGGTGATATGCATTGCACCCTCTGCATTGAGCTTTCAGTATGATCCAGTTTTGACCATTTATGAGCAGTTTTCAGTGGAGAACTTCTGGGAGACGATATAATCAGTTGACCTTGTTCCTTTAGGAAGTGAAGCAACACTTTTAGGGACTTGAGAGCCCTCAGTTTATGGACATTTGTGATTGGGGTTGAAGTGACCAAAAATGTCTATAACAATCCACCTCAGACTGTCTCGGCTAATCGAATGGAGGCAGTCTTCCGAAAGGGAGACATAGAGTGGGAAGTGGAGCTACATGCATTAGAAGCAGGAACTCGAGGGCAGATGGTACACTCAGAGATATAGTCTATCCTTGATTGGTATGACATAGTGTTTGGGGAGATTCCACCAGGACAACCACCAAATCGGGGGTTTGGGCACACCATCAAGCTTGAGCAGGGCATACAAGTCCTGATTACCACTCCCTATAGGAACCCCAAGGCCTATCGGGATGAGATTGAGCAGGCTATCTAGGAGTTGCTTACATTACCAGATTTCACATGGCCATTTGTTTTGGAGTGTGATGCGTCGGGAGAGGGGATCAACATAGTATTGATGCAGGGAGGTCACCCTGTAGCATTTGAGAGCTGAAAGCTCCTTCCGCATGAGAGGTTGTATTCCATATACGACAAGGAGATGCTGACCATCATGCATGCATTGGATAAGTACTGCCAGTATTTGGTAGGCAACAAGTTCAGGGTGAGGACTGATCACAAGAGCCTCAAGTTCTTTTTGGAGCAAAAGCAGCTACAGGAGAGGCAGCAGAAGTGGATCAGTAAGATCCAAGCATATCACTTTGACATTGAGTATGTCAAAGGTAAGAACAACGTGGTAGCAGATACCCTTTCACGTAGACCAGCCACATTGTCTCTTATGAGCTTGGATACAGATTGGAGGGCTCGACTCTTAGTAGAGTACTCCAAAGACAGATTTGCATGTGAGGTTCTAGATGGGTAGGTGGCAGATGACAGGTATAGGGTGGTCGATGAGATCATCTACTACAGAGACTAGATATTCTTGACTAAGGGGTCTCAGCTCAAGAAGAACATACTCCAGGCATCACATGATTCCCCATTGGCAGCACATCAGGGTTTTACCAAAACCTACAGGGCCATTAGCGAGAGGTTCTCATGGAAGGGCCTCAAGGAGGACGTACTCCAACACATCTTGGAGTGTGATGTTTACTAGAGGAACAAGGGAGAGATGAGCCATTCCGCAGGATTATTGCAGCCTCTTCCCATTTTGGAGGGGAAATGGGAGAGTATTTCGATGGATTTCATCACAGGGTTGCCCATGGTACAGGGAAAGGATTGTATCCTTGTTTTCATTGATTGACTGACAAAGTACACACATTTCTTTGCCATATCCACACGCTATACAGAAGCATGGGTGGCTAGGCTGTTCTTCAGGGAGATCTTCAGGCTACATGGTCTTCCTAAGATCATCATCAGTGACAGAGACAGCCGTTTCATGGGCGGGTTTTGGTAGGAGCTTTTCCGATTAGTGGGGACGAAGTTGACATCAAGTACCAGCTATCACCCACAGAAGGACAGACAAACGAAGATAGTTAACAAGTGGTTGGAGGGCTACTTGCGTAACTATGTCAGTGGGCAGTAGCGAGCATGGCTGAAGTGGCTGCATCTAGGGGAGTACTGCTAGAATACTTCACATCACATGTCAATTGGTATGTCACCATTCTATGCCTTATATAGGTATCATCCTTTGGTGATAGTAAGGCTCCTAGAGCCAAGATTTGGATCCAAGAGAGTTAGGATATCCTCCGAGCTCTCAAGGATAACATGGCTACAGTGCAGAACCAACAAAAGCTATATGTCGACAGGGGTCGACTGGAGAGATAGTTCGAGGTAGGGGACATGGTCTACCTACGATTACAGTCATACCGATAGTCATCGCTGAAGTAGAAGGGGGCTAAGAAGCTCAAGCCCCACTTTTATGGGCCATACAGGGTGATACATAGGATTGGACAGGTTGCATATGAGTTGGAGTTGCCCCAAGGCAGCAAGATTCATAACATTTTTCATGTATCATGCCTGAAGAAGGCATTGGAGTAGTAGGTAATCGTGATGGATGAGCTACCACCCATGGATGATGAGGGGCATTTGGTATTGCAGCTAGAGGCTATCATTGACTCTAGGGAAAGACGGTTGCAGAGTAGGACGGTCCGAGAATTCTTGGTGAGGTGGAAGAATTTGCCGGATGAGGATTCCACTTGGGAGAGTGAGGAGATCTTACATCATCCATCACTTTAGTTGCTTGAGAACAAGCAACATTTTTCTGGGGAAGACTATAATATTCCTAATTAGCTATGGCTAGTTGGAATATTCAATTTTGTTCAATTTTTGGCTTCAATAGTTATTTGTAAATAAAAAGTGAGGAAGGGGGAACATAACTCACTTTAGAATAAAAAGTCACTTCCTAGGTAGTACAACTTTGTGACTTAAAGGGGAACAAAGGGGGCCAAAGGGCGACGTAGAAATGGGGCCCATGCAGACACATGGAAGGACTGCGTAGGAGGGAAGGAACACATGGAAAGAAGGGGATCACGTAGGAGAAAGTGAGCCTAGGGATTGTGAGAGGTGGAGGTTGTAAAATAGAGAGGAACCCCCTCATTTGGGATCATTCTAGTTATGAGAATCTGTAATAGTCATTTTGACTTAGAGAATGCTAGCTGTTTAGCTAGTCTGTAGCACTGTTTAGTGCATTGAGTGTCTCCATTTGGAGATCTCACCCTTAGCCCTGGGGGACTTCGAGTGCCTGCTCGGGCAAGGTATTTCCATTGGAATTCCAGCAGTAGTTTCATCAGCATTACAACAATAGTTTCATCAGCATTTCAATAGCAATTTCATCAGCATCTTTGACGAATTGCAGAGAACTGCAAGGGGGTGATTTTCGGGGGTCGGCCATTTTAGAAAAGCTTTCTGGGTTTTTCTGGGTTTTTTTGAGTAGAGTCTGATTCCAGAGTTGCAATCTTTTTTGAGGAGGGGAGCAACCCCAAATCCTCATTCGACTTCTAGCAACAATAGTGGCACGACAGTTTTCCAGTAGCCGGGACAGAGATTAGTGTGAGGCCATTCTAGGAAAGCTTTCTGGGTTTTTTTGGGTTTCTTAGTATAATACAATGGCTTAGCATTTCTCACTGCATTTCTTGTGTATCTGCTTATATTCCCGGTTTACAGTATTATATGTTGTTCCACTATTATTTTATCACTTCTGGGTTATTATATCATTTGCACATATTTGGTTGGAGTTTTTGCTGTGGTTTGAGGAATATTCTAGGTTAGGGATATTATAGATCTAGATAATAACATGCCATATTTTGGTGGTATATCTACTACCACTATATCCATTAAAATTGTTTTTGGAGGGTATTGAACAAATGAGACACACAAGTTTTTTATCAATCCTAAACATCTTACCTGATTAGAATCAAAAGAAAACAGATCTTTGTATGGTCTAGTGATGTCTAGGTCTAGCTTTTCCATTACATACTTGGGCATGAGGTTATGAGATGCCCCAGAATCAAACATGGCATTGTGAAGAATCTTATCATGTATGTTTAGGCTCACATAGAAGAGAGAAAGTCCTCCTTCTAAATGTTTTCCGTTTACTTCTAGGCCAAAGATTAATTCACGCTGATCATAAAAAACATTAACTGAGTCTTATGTTCTTGTAATTTTCAGTGATCTATTGATTTGAGTTTGGTAGGCATCATGTTTACCTAATTCAAATAATGGAACAACAATTTTTAGCTTACCTACTTAAGTTTCCAGATTAAAGGGTTTTTCTATTTGGGTTTTTGGACTTTGAATAGTAGTATTCTCTTTGTTTTCTGTATTTTCTGTGTTTTTTTCCTTTTTAGGAATGGGGCTATGATTTGCAATTTCTCCTAAATCAACTTATGGAGGTTCTTCCACAGTTCCCTTAGAAGGAAGGGGAGCGGAAAACTATTTATTGTTCAGTTGATTATCAGAGATATATTCAATTATTGGGTTAGAAGGATTATTGTTTGATCTAGAAAGAATATGTACAGGTGTAGCGACTGTCTTACCTTGTATGGGATGTTTGGGAACCTTTTGCTTGTTTCTTTAGGAACATCAATTCTCCTACTTCTTAGGTTATATTGTTTATGCACCTCAAAGATGGTTGTGTCATATCCTTCCCTAAAATTGAATGATTCACATAATTGAGTTTGAAATTGTTTAAGAATGTGGGCCTCTTGATCTTCTTGGGTGAAGAAAACTTCTCCTTCATTACTGAGTCCCATCATATTTATTTGAGTATCTTCTTGTGGACCTTCAGAGATGGATGCTTCTACATAATTCTCCTGGAAAGGGGTCTAACGTTCTGGTCTGGACCAGTCTTCCTAGTGTTTTGGTTCTGATTTTTTTCAGAAATTAGGATTTCTCCCTATGTTGGTTGGCTGACCATCCCAAGGAGATTTTCTCTCAATTGTCTCCACTCTGTCTCCTAGTCTATCCATCCCTTTAATTATGGCATCTAGTTTTTGTTCAAAGGGTGAGGCTTCTTCCTTTAATGGTATCCTCCTTTCACTCCTAGCCTTGACTCTTTTAGACATCAGGTTGGCTTCAACACTGATAGCTATACTTTGCATATCCTCTAAAGTTCGTGGGGCTTGTTCTTTAACTTGGAAGGCCATATCAGAATCAAATCCATTTAGGAATTTGATCAATGCTAAATCAGGTGTGGGTCTGAGGTTTTGAGGGATGAATTATAGACATTGTTGAATCTAGTGCAGTAATCCTGCACAGTTTCTTGTGTTCGTCTCTTTAGGTTTTCATACTCAGCTATAATCTGAAGAGGATCTTTCTTTTTCTCGCATTGGTTCAGGAATTGTTTATGGAGAGTTTCTAGTCTATCTATACTATTTGCTGCTAGAAATTTAAACCAAGTTCTGACTTCCCCAATTAAACTCTGAACAAATATTCTCATTCGTACATCATCATCATCTATTTCATAAATTTCAAAATAATCAGTCATCTTTTTAGTGTTGTTGGGCTGTATAGGTACCAGTGCCATCAAATTGAGTGATCTTACTTTGGTAGTCCTGGGGCATGGAACCTAAGTTTGCTGGTAGAACCAGGGGGTAATACCTGTTTGCCATTCTTGTAGGTAAGGTTGAAACAATAGCTGGGGTTGGGATGACAATGGGTGTTTGGGTTGTGGATGGAGGGGTAGAAGGGGTGGTTTGATGTGGAGTGGTTTGAGGTTGAGATGTATGAGGAAATGGTGATGAGATTTTAGAGGCAGAATTGATTACGAAGGAATTGGGTGTTCCTTCAGGGGTATGATCAGATTGCAGTGAGTTCTGCAAATGTCTACCAATGGATGAAATGATAACTTGAAGTTGTAATTCTTAGATGAACAATGGATTTGGGATCAGGTAAATTAATTCAGAATCAAATGAAGTCCTAGATAAAGAGGTTTCAAAGTATTCATCAAAGGGTTCATCTTCAAGGTAAATCCACCTATCAAAACAGGATGTTGATCTGAATGTGGGCCAAGAACTAGCAGAAATTTCTTCACCTTCTTGTCTCCTAAGAATTCTGGGAATCAGATTGGGGTTCTCAAACACTTGTGGTGGATTGATATCAGGATTAGCTCTAGTGTAATGAGTCCTTTCTGAAGCTAGGTTTTTAGGTTTTGTTTTCGGTTTTTATTAATTGATATTAACAAAGAACTTCTATGATTTCTTTAAGATGCTTTAGATTTATGATTTAAAATTTCTTCAAGATTCGTTATGACTGATGAATTGGCATCCCCAGCGGAGTCACCACTATGTTAACACTCAAATTTTCCTTGAAGTTGTTAAAATAAGGAAAGGGGTTCGAGATAACCACAAACCAACTTTTAAGTACAAAATCTAGCCAATTTGTACTCAAAGAGGGCTCTCTCTTTATGATTTAGCTTTGTTTTATAAGATATTAGGCTAGTTATGAAAGCTTAGGGGTTTTGATTGTTTTTGGTGGTTGAATTCAGGAGCAGATGGATAGAATAGAGTATTTCAGGGCATTGGGCTATGGAGTCATCTGATGATGGCTTAACTGGATCAAGTTTTTCAACAGAGGATGGATTTACGGGAAGATAGATAAACAAAGAACAAATGGTAACTTGAAAGGATGGAATAAACTTAAAAGGGAAGAAGGGAAATTAAGAATCCTTCAACATGTTTTAAGAGGAGAGAAAGTGGATGATCACTAATAAAAAAAAATTAATAATTTCTTATTAAATGATCACAATGATAAACTAAGAAGCATAAGGAATTAAGAATTCCTTGGCTATGATAACTTAGAAAAAAACATTTAAAATAAAAATGATTTTAAAGACAGATTGCACTTAAGCACTTTCTGAATAATATTTTTTCGTTTTAATATTTAGATATGAAACATAATTGAATATTAAACTAGAAAACAATAACACATGAAATATAGAATACTTACTTGTCCAATTTTTAACAGATGAATCCTGTAAAAAGTCCTTTGCTTTATCTCTTCATCTAGCCAACCATACAAGAGTTGTTCAATAGCACTTCCAAAATAATAAATCCATAGAAATCTTTATGAATCCACCCCCAATACTTTGAATGAGGGAGTACTTATACAAAAATTTACAACAAAATATCTCTGACCAAAGAGAGATATAATCTAGGAAGGCTAAGTATATGTTACATAAAAGTAGAGACAGATGTTCTCGAAGATAGAAGCTAAAAGTAAACTAATGGCTTGCTATCCCTGTTTTTGTGAATGAGCTGGAGGCAAGCCCTATGCTTTAGCATCTTGCTATCATAATTCTGTGCTGGCTATTTTCTTTTCATCTTCTTACTGATACTCTTCGACCTGTTCTGATACTCTTTACCTACTTTATCCTTATTTACCTTTTTACCAAAATTAACCATGGTAAATACTTGAAAATTTACTTTTTAGATATCATTTTGGGATTCAACTGCGTTAAGTAAGTCATTCACGTATGACCATTTCCATGAGAGGTGGTCATAATTGACTAATTTCTCATGAATTTTTTTTTTTGAATAGTTCACTTGGCACTCATTGCATCGGGTGATGCTCACAGGGGAGAAGAAGTGAGATTGAAACTAGTGAAATGTGGAGAACGAATCATATAGCATCAATCATCACTTCCGGGGCTTGCACCCCGTAACCAAGACTTCCCAAGAGGTCACCCATCCCAGATCTCCTCTGGCTCAAGCGCGCTTAACTGTGGAGTTTTTCCCCACAATTAAGCCCACTTAGCTTGCTACCCCATTTGCAAAACCTTAGCAAGTATTGCGCCTCATGAACCATTCAAGTAGAGATCCCTTGACTCTTTTTGAATTTAAGTATGGGGGATTACGCAGTGCATTATATTAGATATCATTTTTGGGGTTCAACTGCGTTAAGTAAGTCATTCAAACGTATGACCATTTCCATGAGAGGTAGTCGTAACTGACTAATTTCTCATGATTTTTGAATAGTTCACTTAG
>APFE031038067.1:48944-95002 GCA_000404065.3 Pinus taeda
CTTCTTCACCCCTGTGAGCATCACCCGATGCAATGAGTGCTAAGTGAACTATTCAAAAAAAAAATCAGGAGAAATTAGTCAGTTACGACTACCTCTCATGGAAATGGTCATACGTAAATGACTTACTTAACGCAGTTGAATCCCAAAATGATATCTAATATAATGCACTGTGTAAACCCCCATACTTAAATTTACTTTTACCAAGGTAAATTACAAAATCTCTGTAATGTCAATCCACCAATATTCCTTTGGTATTCTGGTTCTTTGAAGTTTTCTGAAGATTTCATCAGCGTCTATGTATTTTACAAAATTAGGCTGAGCTAGAAACAAATGTTTTATTTCATGTTCAACAAAGAAAAGGTTCTCTAAACTATCATAGAGAACTCTACTTGTAGGTAGTGCCTTGGATGAAGATGCACTGGTTGATGAATTGACCTGATTGTTTGCATACTGAGCCAATTTATCAACATAGTCTTCATGCCTCATCAATTTATCATTAATTACTAAAGGGTTGGGAAGTCCTTTGCTCTGCAAAATACCAAACTTCTCCATAAAATCATTAATATCCTCTTGCATGTTCTGGCATTTCCTTTATAAGTTCTACATCAGAACTCTTTTGGTCAGTACCTTCTTGCTTTCTAGGATAGTCTCAGTTCTATCGTCAATATTTAGCTCTTCTAGTTGGTACTTATTCCTGTTGCTCAAAAAATTTATTAGCCTGATGGCTTCCTCGGGCTTCCCTCCCAGCTCATCCTTGATTTTCTGAATTTCTTCAAGAGCCACTTTCACCAGGTCAATCTATTAAAAAATTATTTGTGTAGATTACCAAGCATCATTTATTGACTGAGTGATGTTAGTCCATAGAATGTTTCTAATGTCTGTTAAGGGCTTTTCAAAGGTTCCTTCTGTAATGTTTTCACCTTCTATGCCAAGCCTTTATTCTTCCTTATCTCTTCAGCAAAATTGATTTTTGAAACATCATATTTTTGTTCTACGGTAAAATTTTTTTCCTTTACCTTCTGCAATTCAGAGACTTGGAGTTTCATCTCCTCCATCGACTTGATTAATTCTTTTGTACTCAAACCTAAAGTTCCTATTAGTGTTGTTCGTATGCTTGTACCTATAATTACTTCTGTTGTGACCAAAGGGACATTTGGTGCCAGTGCAGTTGCAAGTGTTGAAGGGACTGTCATGGAGACCACTAGTATCACATGTTGAGGCTAAGAGGTCAACTCACTCTACCTGCCTTTCAATGATTTTTCCAATTCCTATTCAGTCTCCTTCAACTGTTCATTTAGCCTTAGGACTAAGTCCATAAGCTCTTCTTCATATTTTTTTTAGATGACTTCAACAATTTGTGGATGCCTTGATGGAGGCGGCTTTAGTTGCTTTCTTAGGGTAGCTATGTCTTCATCTTTCTTCTTAATCAAGGACTCTGCAGATTTTACATCCTTGGGGTTATGACCCTGTCCAATAACCAACTCCTCCAGTGATTTAATTATATTGTCCTTAGCCTGTGAGGAGGCTCTTTCTAGCTGTAACTGGGTAGTGGTGTTATTTAGTGAATTCTCCAATCTTTGGGCCATCATGGTTTTATTAGTCAATGTTGAATACACCATCTCCCATGTCTACTTATGTAACTCAATCTGATCTAAGAGGTGAATGTCCTTGGCCATGACCTCAAAGTTAGTTTTGAAGTAATTTGCAATTGACTAAGGCTGTTGTACTTTGGGCTTGAAAAATCTCATTTGCATCTTGCCTTCTTTAACATCATAAGCTAAAATCAACCTATTCTGATTGGTGGGAGCCATCTTCAAATATTGATTGTAGACCTGAACCCTTAGTGGCTCATTCTTGGCCTTTATTTCTTTAAACTTTTCTTTAATGTCTAAGTTCTTATTACCTAAAAACCTAAAGGATGTCACTTCAACACCTTGTTGTCTTTCCAATTCTCGCCTCTATGAGCTTGAAGGTGTCCCACCTGCTGGGAAATTATGTTGATTGTCTCCACTCTCTTTTTTTTAACTCTCTGTAGTTTCTTCAAGGTATTCCTCCTCAAAATGGGGATTTAGCCTATGCCTCTTAGCACCAAGCTAATCTGATAGACCATTGGTATGGGTAGTTACTTGCCTGTCTCTCTTTAAGCTCTTTTCCTCATTTAGAGGAGTTTACAAATTTTGGGAGTCTCCCATGTTGACTTGTGTTGGGTGGGCATGTGTTTGAGTCTGCTCCTGAGAGGTTTGAGCCTGCTTTGACAGAGTTGATTGTTCTGTTGCTTATGTGTTGGTCTCAATTTCTCTTACATGTGATGTTTTTGCAAGTGGTGCACTAGACTCCTGTGAGTGCCTTTGTGAGGTATCAGCTGTTGAGGCACTAGTCCCTAATGCTGGGTTCTGAGAAGTATCAAATTGCACCTGTAGAAAAGAATCTAGGTCAAGTGTCTTTTCAAGATCCTTCATTACATTTTCTATGTTGACCTGCTCATTCTCTGTTTCTACAAGAGTCCCTTCCCTCCATTCATGCATGTTAGCATATTGTTCAATCTCTGGGATTCTCTGATGAAAATGGGGTGATAGTCTATTTTTCATTCTTCTATCACAGATGAAACTGTGGGGGTCATATGGAGTCCAACTAAAACTTTTGTTCAATTTCATGTGGTCTTCTAAGATTTGTTCTACTGCTCTCCCTGCTTCCCTAGTGTTGCAGACAAAAGGGCCTAAGTGATCCTTGATCCTCATTTGTGCTTTCTTCTTGGCCTTAGTAAAATGAATCAAATCTAAGTTTATCATTTGCCCATAATACTCCAATGTGAACAACCTCATTGGAACATATTTAGGTAGTTTGAATGAGGAAATCTCACGCCCATATACCCTGATCTCTGTGTGATTCTGTTATATGTACCAGTCACCTACTCTGTACTGTTTGGAGAGCTGAAAGGTCCTTTTGATGTCATCACTAATCCTGGGAGAGGAATTCCCTATCAGCAAGGTGGTCGCTCGGTGGACAAACTGGTCAATGAACTCATTGTATGAATAAGGGCAAGAAAAATATTCATGGAAGATAGAAGTATGAAAAATAATAGACCTTAGATTACCCTTTTTATCAAGCTCCTTGAAAGAAAATGGGAATTTGTTTGATTGATAGTAGAGGCTGAGGTGTTATATGAAGGTGCAATACTTGAAAACCTTTTCATTCTCCAGTCTCATGAACTGGTCATGAATTTTCTCAGCAATGAATGAAGCATAATCATACTTGACAACAGGGGGCTGACAAGGGGTAAAGATAGATATCAACATTAGGGTCAATTCATCAACGTACTCACTAGTGTTGAATCCCATGACTGCAGATATCATATCAACTATGATTCTGCCTATATCTGTAAAGAAAACTGACCCATAAGGAGGGGGATCTTTAGGTTGATGCTCTTTTAATATGAAAGTTTGGTAGAGGTGACTCAGCTCAGATTGGGATAATCTAGTTGATTTCTCAAGTAAATTCCCAAGGAAAATGGGGGTGAGGGCTTGAATGGGGTGAAATTGCAACATCTTATTGATTGAGTCTACAATTATTGTAAAAATGACTATTTGGTTGGGAGACATCACTGCTTTGAGGTTGGGGTCATAATTTGAATGGAATTGATGGATTATGTTAAGGAAAACATGCATAGAGGGGAGAAAGTACATTGGGAGGTTGGATTCCCACAGTCCCATGGCATCATAGCCACTCAAGTAGTTATCTCGGAATTGGCAAAAGACTTTCAAATGGTCTTTATCAGTGATTATGTCTTATATTTGGAAATCCTTATCTGCTATAGGCAGATAGTCTAAATCATGATGAGGGATGGTAATGGGTGCAACATTTAGGGCTACCGGAGTTTCCATACTAGTTCTTGTAGATTCAGAAAGGAAACTACAATTTTCTTGGTAAAATTGGTAAAATAGAAGGTCTGGGGGACTTGAATTGCAAAAGTAGTAACAGAATTATGGTGGATTTTTTACTTTTCAATTAATTTGCAGTGGAAAACAAGTATTTGTAGGGTTTTCTTGATGGGAAATTGGTAAATACCTGCTTTTGGAATGGGTAACGAAATGCAGGTACTGGGTGTGACTGGATGGCTCTGGGCAGCGTCGGCTACAAATTTTGAAGTTGGTTGGCGGCTGGGAGCAAAAGCTGGTTGGCCTCGTCGTTAAGTTTTCATAGATGTACAGGTTCACATAATAGAATGAGAAATGATTTTCTTTTGTTTTATATACAAAGTCAAGAATTTGGCGGGTTTCGAGATTTGGATGGGTGACGCCAATGAGCGAATGACATGATGTTTTGTCGTTTAGTGGGAGGCAGTAAGTGGTTTTTATCACACTGCTTATGGGAGGGCGGTATTTGGGCTTACCCACGCGATGCATGGTAGAGGCATTGTTAACAAAAAGGCTTCGCGATCACATGCTAACCTTTAGTTGTGGAGGGTCGTGTGATATGCATGATAGTCATCAGATCTCAGAGGCTTGATCATATGGTTATCAGGGAGGTATGGTGTTGAGGGTTTAATGAAGGCAGGCCTGATATATTTAAAGGTTTTTTAATCATATCAGGGGTAAAGTAATTGGTTCAAAAAGTTATTAATTAATCGTGGGGATTAATTAATCCTTCTTTTAGCATGGCAGGGATCGGGTTCTTAATTAACTATGGATTAGTTAATTAACCCCGTTTATTGACTTTATTATAGTTATATTTAACCAAGGGGCAGAATTTATAAGTATTTTAGAGTTGGTACATATTTAAATTAATATAGGAGTGCGTAGTTTGCATTATATAGGAGAACTATATAATATAAGTTAATAGTTAATATGGCCAATTGAAGTAAGCGCTAAGTCTAAATATTTTGATGTGTATATTTAAACTTAGCCTTAAGGGAGAAATGAGGGTTTTTTATGGAAAATGTTTTTAATTTTCGTAAGTAAAATGGGATTTTACTTAGGAAAGACTTTATCAATGGAATGAATGATTTATGAAGGAGCGTGATTATTGAGTTTAAGTACTTTGGCATTATAAATTATTGGGCCAAGGGTCCAGTCCCTCTAGAAGTTAGAGAAATGCTCTGAGCCCCTCTAATTTGATAGATACCTTGGCACTTAAGGGAAATTAGTAAAAATTTAGGGGAAAAGAGTAGTGGAGTTAATTATTTTGACTTTTCTTGTTTGATATGTCTTTCTTGTGCTACTTGCCATTTGCCTTGTGATGAAAGTAAAAGATTTACACATTTAAACTCATGATTCATCATCACCGCATATTATTCTGCAACCATCATCTACCTACCCTACCTACTTAACCTAACATTTTTACTTCTTTATCAGGGTGCACTTAGACTGGCAAACCCTTGTCAAATTTTCTTTTCTTTTACATGGTAATGCCTACCTAAATCTACACTTATTACATCCAAGGGCTCAAATTAAACTGTTGAGCTCATTTTCACTCTACCTATCTACTTATCTGCCAAGATTACACTGTTTGGTCAGATCTTTATTCTCTACTTCTACAACATGAAATTGAAATATGAACTAGCCAAGTCTAAACTATTTTGACTATTCATTAATTGTAGCATAGGTGACAAGCTCCACAGAATCTTTATTATGCATAAAGTAAATAGTAGTGGCATTTAGGCTTGCATACTTTCATGGTCTTCTCTTTTGGTTGGGGTTCATTTTATTTCATTTTTTTTTACCTTTTCCTTATTCTTTTCACCCTTTGATTTTTCTTTTAGGGTATACCCTCTTTACATTTTTTAATTTTTTGAGTTTTTCACAAATATGGAAAACCTTTGCAACAAGTAAAGGTATGAACATGTTACATAGTTCATCAAGTCAATCATGATATATGACACCTATTGGTATAGGGGCATAACAACGTCCACCCTCATCCAATCCATCTACACTACCTCCATCCTCACCTCCACTGCTCACCCCATCACCCACACCGCCACCACCCCCACCACTATTCGATATGGCGAACTCCATAAAACTACCTGTATTCAAGGGTGTATGGAACAAAGATCCAGACTAGTTCTGGTTCATCATCAAGGTTGTATGGGATGCCTAGGGTATCACGGATGACCAAATGAAGAAAGACACATTGGTTAGTGCTCTATAGGACCACGCACTAACATGTTAAATTAAGTAGAGTACTGATAACCAAATGTCTGTGTTGCCAGATATCCAGGCCATGCTGAATAGAGATTTCACTATACCTAAGTCTCAAGCACAGTCGATTGTAGGATTTAAGGAGATCATGATGAAACCAGGGGAGACACCCTGGGGATTTGGATCAAAGACTAATGTGTATGATTCGTGAAGCCAACATGAACCTAACTGATGGGCAGCACCACGAATGGTTTGTGGCATTGCTCCTGCCCCACCTAAGGGTTGCACTATCACAATAGAAGATTAAGACCCAAGCATAAGCTCTGGAATTTGCGATGAGGATACATGAGACACCAATGCAAGATACTAATTTGGGGATTTAGCAGATTCATGCACAGTTGCAAAACCTTTGTCTCAAAATGAAAAGTCTCAAGAATGATAGAACAACTTAGCCAAAGGTGCTCAAAAACGTTTGGTGCCTAAAATGCAAGCGTTAAGGGCATGATAAGGATCACTGCCCAGTCTTCGTGAACTATGTTGCAGCAGGAGGACCATTGCCTCTACAACCAGAGGCCGCGATAGGGCCAAAAGCCAAGTGCGAGGACCAATAATTTCCATTTGCTGCAGAAATTCGTACAAACACCACAACATATATTTTTCAACTTTTGTCAATTAGTAGGTCATGATGAGTGCAATTGTCATATTTGCAAATTAATGATGGATAGGACACCTGCGTATAGGGTGTAAGCAAAAATTCGGCCACCAGACCAAGGCATTGGGGGATCGTGAGGTGAGTATCAAGGGTGCAACTGAGGCCGAGGTGGAGGAGGGCTTGGTAGATGATGAGGACAATTGATTTGTTACAATTGCAAAGGCCTAGGACACTATGCAAGGGAGTGCCTGAATTCGATGTGATTGTCATGCCACTACTGTACTCAGTTTGACCATGTGACTGAGGATTGCCCAATATTATTGGCTAATATTTGCGAAAAGGGGGCGCAACCGAAAAAGAACCTCTAGATGATGACGGCTAAGCCCCATGAGGAAGACCCTAAGGTAAACATTATAGTGAGAAGCGAAACTACGACAGGGAAGGATAAAGGAAAGCAACTTGTAGAATGCAAATGGATCCACAAAGCACCAGAAAAGGACACTGGGTTTGATTTGGAGAATGCAAAAGAAGCATTTATGGAAGCAAACAAAATCTTCGCTGAGGCCTCTACCTCAGGAAGTTAGGAGAAACCATCTGAAGAAATGGACCCATCCATGATTACCATATTCTTGGAGACCTGCATGAACCTGCAATGTGACAGTAAGGCTATGAAGGGCCTACAGGAATTAATCAATCAGTGTGCTGGTAAAGATGGCGCTATTGGTGAACTGTGTGTGGTTAGGAAGCTTGGAAAGCACAAGGGAAGGACCGGGCATGAAATGAGACTCATCCCACAGATAGGGAAGTATGAGATGGACCAAGTTATCCTGGATTTGGGATCCAATGAAAATGTTTTGCCAAAATAGACTTGAGAAAGAATGGGGAGACCTATGCTCCAGTGGTCTCCGATATATTTAAGAATGACGAATAAACATAAAGTTATCCCAACGGGGAGGCTGCGAGGGCTCATAGTTGACATTAAGGGCACCAGCGCATTGGCATATTTTGAAGTAATAAAGATTGTGGATGATAGGAATCCCTACCCTGCCCTCCTTGGAATCGATTGGGCCACTGACATGAATGGGGCAATCAACCTGAGGAACCTAAAGATGAAATTTTTAAAAGAATTCACTCTGGGTGGTGGTGCCACTAGATCTCCGGGAGGGACTGCACTATACATAACTAGTGCAAGATTATGAAAGTGATGATGATCTAGACCAGGTTTACAAGATAATGGCATGAGACTAGGATTGGGTGAATCCGACAGCAGACTGACGTCTTGCATGGGACCTTGTAATCTCCTACACGTCAGAATCAGACAAAGAATTAGAGCACTAGAAAAATCAGCCGCATGAAGTATCTACGCTACGTTGCAATGTGATGACCAAGTCATTGCATTGTGCATCATCCGAAATTAGGGATTTGCCTCACTATGATGGGCTAACCAATGTTGATTTCTTTTTGGATGCATTTGAAAGAGAAGTGTTAGAGAAACACTGCTTCCAGGCCTTGGACTGGGTACTGCATGTTGTGCTTGCAAGATGGTGGGGTATGCACAAAGATAATTTCGATGATTGGCGTGACTATAGGCGGATGATGAGAATACATTTTGGGTAGCCAAAAGTGTGAATGACAGATAAGTATGATGTAAGGGATGATCTGCTTGATCACCTGGCTCAATTGACTAAGGATTATGGAGCTGAGCCCTAACCTAAATGGGTGCATCTGTTTTTTCATATCCTGGGTCATACCAATGAATTGGTACTTGGAAACTGAGCTCTACCATGGCACTAAAGAGTGGGACATCTTGCGCCAGGGATTTATAATGATGTTCAGCTTTGAGGATGGGTTTGACTGTATTGACATGGCACTACAGGAGGTTAAAGTAGCAATCTTTAGGATACCACAAGATCCTTTGGACCTAGTCCAGCTTGATCGGACTACCTAGCTGAGCCACGCACTGGAATGCTATAACGTGACCATTGAAGAAGAAGACGAGGATCCCTGAAACATTAATATTCCATAAAATAAAGGTACCGCAAGGTTGAAGGTGCACATATAGAGGATCCAGACATAACCGCGTTGCTAAAAACTAGGCAGGTTAACATCGACACAGAGGAAGAATCGAAATTTGCAAAGATTGGGGGCTATTGGGATGATACGATAGTAGACAAGGTTGCTGAGCTCCTCCACGAATATCAGGATTTGTTCCCCATGAAATTTTCTGATTTATCAGGGATAATAGGAGACCTAGAGGTCATGAATATCACCATGAAACTAGAGGTGCAACCTATAAAAAAATGACCTGACCACCTTAATCCTAAGTATAAGGAAAGGGTTCGCGCTATGTTAGGTAAAATGCTAGCAGTAGGAATTATTGAACTAGTGGAGGAATATGATTGGGTAAGCCCGATAGTGGTTAAGGAAAAGAAAGAGAAGGAAGAAATAAGGATATGCGTGGATCTCTGGAAGCTGAATGATGCTTGCGTACATGATCTCTTCTCGACCCCATTCACTGACGAGGTCCTGGATAATGTAGACAGCCAAGAAGCATACTCTTTCACTAATGGGTTTTCTGGGTACTGTCAGCGTCAGTATTTTCATCCTGCCATCAATGATCAAAAATGCTCTTTTCATATCATTTTAGGGGTCTGATTCAAATTTTTTTTATCATTCCAGTAGGTCATGCAAAACATTAGTCATTGATGGTAGTCCTAGTCCAAAAAACAACACTCTTCCCTAAATGTGATTACTTGCTGGCATAGTTTCATATCTTGTTGACTGTACATCGTCCATAAATTCATTTTTATCATGGCATTTGTATCAATCATCTTGAAATTCAGTCCTTCAAGGCCTCATTAGGTCTTTAGGGGTTTTCAAGGTTTCATTAGGTCATTAGGGTTGCCCAGGTTCCATTCCATTGCATATGACCAACAAGTAAAGGGTGATCAAATAACATCCCTTCACCATGTGAAGATTATTTGTAAAGAGAAATGCTTATTTCTTTATGTAATTGTAGTAATTTCACCATCCCAACCTATTAACTTGATGTTCTAAAGATGCCAGACCATCAAAAGATCAACTTTTCAAAAGAAATAGTCAAGTGAAAGGGTAAAATTTCAAAGGGTTAAGTGCATGCCAAAGGGAGTTGTTTTTTCCAAGGGTGTCCAAATCATCATTTTCCACAAGCCCTATACCCTAATTTCCTCACCCATTGAGCTAAGTTTGGCTATGAAATCAAAGAAATCTGAGTATATGAGGCATAATGGAGGTCATTTCAGTGAGTATGAGGCCATTCCATCTCATACACATCATGTCTCCATCATTTTTCAATAAGTCATTCCAAGGGACAAATCATGTGCTACACATAGGGCCAGCTTGTTTCAAACTATGTTTTAGACCAAACAAGAAATAGTTTAGAAAATGTGAGAGATGTTTTTTTCCAAAATAGGCCAAGGAAAAGAAACCTCCTTCACTTTTTACACATGTGTCATGGTTTTATAGAAATTCCAAAAATACAATTGCCTCAGGAGAGTTGATGCACTTATGGAGTGACCTTGGGAAAATCAATGTTTCTCCTAGCGAGGGTGACTAAATGACTTTCTTGATTAGTCAAATGAAACCTAGACACAGAGATATTTCGAATGAGTTATCATGAGCTCAATTTGGAGTTGAGAAAGAGCTCCAAAAGTTGACTGCAACATCACTCTGCATTTTGGCAGCCTCATTTTGCACATTTTGTCCAGTCTTGGGCAATTGAGCTTTTGGAAGGGCACATGAGCTCAAAATTGAAAAATTAAATATTTTCTCGAAAGTATGCTCGACAATATTTCCAACAAGCTATCCCATGCCTAATTTGGACACCCAGAAGGCAATCAATAGTGGACTTCAAGTGGCGCTGCCCTTTTGGCATGGTGGTGCTGCGCTTTTGCCAGGACAGCTAAAAACCCTCAAACTCTCAAGAAAAATCCAAATTTCTCTCTCCTTCCATCATTACAAGTAAGTGGACATCCCTCACTTTAGTTTTGGGTTGCAAATCTATCTTATAAGCCTCATTTTTTTCATGTTAAAAATGAAACCCTAAAATCTCCCTAATGATGCCTAAAACCCTAAACCTTCACTGTTCATCCGGTCACCTATCCCTACATTTCTAAATTCCCCTATCCCTATTTCCCTATTCCCTTATCCCTATTCCTTATCATTTCCATCCCTTTATCCCTGTTTCCCAATGGCATCAAACAAAACAAGCCCTCCCTCTCATTTCCTACTCCCTCACTGATTTTTACCCCATAAAGGCATTTCCCATACCCTCACTCCTAAAACACTCTCAATCATTCCCTTCATACAACCTGGAACTTTGTAAACATCGATCAAAAACACCAAGACTATGAGGAGGAGGCAAACATAGGTAGTGAGACCTTAGCAGACGAAGCTAGGCAATAAAGAAACCACACAAGGGAGGAGGATAGGCTTAGGGTGCTGGCTGAAGCTTCCTTTGCTCATTAGAGCACATGATGATGGTCCTTCTCAACAATTTTGGGAAATTTTTGAGCAAACTTTGTCATTTGCAAATTTTGGATTTCAATACACAGGAAAACTGCCTATAAGCGTAGCGCCACCGGTGTTGCACTTTTCCTAGGGGCACCGAATGAAGAAATGGTTTTCATTTTTAGATTCAGAGTGATGAGGACATGTACCCTGGAAAGTTTCAAAGTTTTTGGGGTAGAGCTGGTCCACCAAAAGGTCAAAAAACACCCTAAAAATGATATTTCTGCCACTTTTTGGACACACAGAAGCAGTCTTTGGAGAATCAAGTTTTGAGGGGTCAAATGAGCTTCAAATGCATAAATTCCAGGGGTTTTGGAATGTAGAAGTGAATACATTTCCAATGAGATATTGTGGCCTGAATTTGGATGTCAGGAAGGCCTCCAAAAGGGACCTAAAAGTGGCGTTGTGCTTTTGGCCAGTGGCGCTGTGCTTTTGGCATTTTTACTCAAGGTTGCTATTTTTCCAATTTTTTTTACTGCAATCATGGATTCTCTCTCATGGTGGATGATTTACCATTGTAAATGATGATTTGGAATGTAATTATGATAGATAAATAGTAATAGAGGGTATATTCATTGCTTTATGAGTTAGTTTGAGCTGAAATGAATCAGTTTTTCACTTTTAGAGGCATGTTGTTGATGATGCCTATATTCCTGTTTCTTGTTCAGTATCAGTTAGATTAGCTCCTCATCTTATGGATTCGACCCCTAAGGATGGGCAGAAGTTGAATACTTATCTATATCTTCTTCTTCTTTCTCTTTGTTGAGGGTTGGACTTAGCTAGATGCTCAGACCTTGATTGTACACCTTTTGTAAGCAGTTTGGTAGGAGATTAATAAGAATTGCAGCTATTTTTATGGGATCCATGTGGTATGAGTTTTAGTGTAGTTTCTTCTTATGTGATCATATGTTAATGTGTTTTGTATGCTTCTTTAATCATTTCATTGCCTCTAGTTGAATGTTTTCAAGTTGATAGGCTGAATTCACTACATCAGTGCTCTGCCTTAGGAAACCATTCACCATTTCATGTTTTCTGTAGTCTAGAAGGGATCCATGGCTTTCACATGCCCTTCTTAGCTTCTCATTAGTATAAAACATCTCACCCCATCAAGCCCAAGAGTGCTAAAGCCTATTCCTACCTTGCCCCATAGAACACCCTACATTTCTGACCTAATTTCCCAGACCTAAACTGCCCAACTCCTTCTGATTCAACAAAACCCTTCCAAATCAAATCAAACATTTCATGCTACTATAATTAGCCTAAAATCCTTTACCTGATCCAGTCATCCTGACTGAGACCCTTATGGAGAGAGTCGTCTCCCTGCCTAGTAGGGCTAGCTACTTGGCTAAGCGTGGTTTGTGGTTACCTTGGCATTACCTTCCTTTAGCTTGAGGTTCAATCTAGGTGATAACAGGTACCATCAGATCAAAATCACACCTGAAGATAGAAGCAAGATGACCTTTGTGACTGAATGGGGATGTTTTCAATACACTGTAATGCCTTTTGGGGTGAAGAATGTGCCAATAATATTTTCGCATGTAGTCATTGTAGCATTTAAAGACTTCATTCATAATTTTCTAGAGGTATAGTTTGACGATTGGAAAGTGTTTGGATTGGTCAAGCGTCATGTGGAAAGTCTGCGCTTAATGTTAGATACATGTCAAAGATATCAGATCGCACTCAACCTGAAGAAGTGTCTATTTTATGTCCCTTTCGAGATCCTCCTGGGTCATGTGGTATGAAGACAAGGATTGATGGTAGACCCCACAAAGATCGTGGTGATAATCAACTTAGAGGCACCAAGGAATGTGAAACAACTACGTGCAACTCTAGGGCATACCAGATACTATAGGAAGTTCATCAAGAGTTATGCCCAGATCACTGTGCCCATGGAGAAGTTGTTGAAAAAGGATGCTACCTTTTGCTGGAGTGATGAATGTGAGAAGAGCTTGGATGTGCTGAAAGAGAAAATGGTCACTGTGCCAATACTAGTCTTCCCGAACTCGAAGAAGGAATTTCATGTGCACGTGGATGTTTGATGTATTGTGCTGGGGGCTATGCTAACATAAGCAGGGGAGGGGAAATTGGATCATCCTGTAGCATTCGTAAGCAGGAAGCATCCAAGGGTAAGAATATCCATTCCACTACAAAGCGTGAAGGACTAGCTATTGTATACACGCTCCAAAAGTTTAGGCACTATTTGCTGGGTGGACATTTTAAGATGTATACGCATTCTGCGTTGAAATACCTGGTCAATAAGCCTGTGTTGGGGGGAAAGATCTATAGATGGTTCTTTTTGTTCCAAGATTATGACTTTAAACCTACTAATCTGGAAGAGGGGTTACCTAAAGCACAACACTTTGTAGTACGCGTCTCGGATAATGAATTTGAATATATCATACATTTATTGACAACATGAACTACTCTAGAAGAGTATACAACCTAGAAAAAGGAGTTTGTAGTGCGCACAATAGACTTCTCCATCATTATAGGATACTTGTACAGAATGGGGTTAGATGAAATATTGAAATGTTATGTACCTGACTTTGAGCGAAGCAGCATTCTCGGAGAGGCTCATGGAGGAGCTGTAGGAGGACATTATGTAGGAAAAGGGACAACGCAGAAGGTTCTGCGTGCTAGGTTGTGTTGGCCAACTCTAGATAAGGATGCAAAAGCATATTGTAGGGCCTGTGACGCATGTCAAAGGACTAGCAAGCCATTGCGGAGGGATGAACTGCCTTTGATGCCACAGGTGAAATTACAACCATTCAAGAAATGGGCGACCAACTTTGTGGGCCCAATTTATCCTTTGGGAAAGAAGAAATTTGTGTAGTACATCATCACCGCCATTGAGTACTTGACCAAGTTGGTGGAGGCGCAGCTTGTGAAGGACTATACAGACATGACAACAACGAAGTTTCTTTTTCAATACATTTTGACAAGATTTGGTTATCCCAAGATCTTGATGAGTGATCATGGTATGCGCTTTCTTAATGAAAAAATCAGTGCGTTGACAAAATAATTTCAGGTGTATCATCATAAGAGCATGCCTTATCACCTGCGGGCTAACGGGATGGTGGAAGCCTTTAATAACATACTAGAGAATGCAGTAACAAAGGTCTCCAATGCTCAAAGAAGTGATTGGGATGTGTGCGTACCAACAGTGTTATGGGCCTAGAAAATGACTTGCAAGTTCACTGGGCAAACATCTTTAAGATTTGTGTATGGCATAGAAGCTATGATGCTAATGGAATACATTGTACCTAGTCTGTGCATAACGTCACTCATAGGAATAGCATCCTGTGGAGCATTGGAAGAGAGGCTTGCGTAACTAGAAAATCTTGAGGAGGACCAATTTCTAGCTAGAATTCATCAACAAGTTCAAAAGGAGTGTTGCAGGAGTGCTTCATGCTTCTGCCCACAAGAATTTAGGCATATCCTGATCATACAACATTACACTCGCTACTTCCACAATAGTCCTATTTTTCCTTTCTTCTACTCCATTCTACTATGGATTGTAGGGAGTTGTCCACTCTCTTCTAATTGCTTCATTAGCGCAAAAATCGGTGAATTCCTTGTAAACATACTCTCCACCATTGTTCAAGTGCATCACTTTTATCTTCTTTCCTGCCAGGTTCTCCACTAGAGCCTTGAAGTCTTTGAATCGACTGAAAACCTCATCCTTGGTTTTTAGAAAGTAGATCAAAGTCTTCCTGGAATGGTCATTGATGAAGGTGATGAAGTATTCAACACCACCAAGAGATTTTGTGGACATTGGTCTGTAGATGTCTAAGTGTATAAATCCTAACACACTCTTCGCCCTATTGTTACTTCTAGAAAATGCAGCTTTGGCATACTTTCCCAGAGTGCACCCACTACATACATCATCCCATTCATTACTTACTTCTAGAACTCGAGATATTATTTTCTTGAGAATTATCAGAGGCCCATGGTGTAAGTGTCCCATCCTCTTGTGCCATATCTTATTCAAGTCTTTGTCTCCATTACTACCTATCAATGCCATTAGTGATTGTAGCTGTAACCTGTATAACCTGTTACTTCTGATTCCAATCTGAGCCTTCTTTTTCCAACTCAGGTGTTTAACATATAATTTCTCCTTAACGAAGAAGAATTCATAGCCCCTATTTTGAATTTGAGATACAAAAAGTAAGTTTATCCCCAATCCTTATAAATGCAACACATTGGTTGCCCAAAATCGCTCTCCTACTTCAATTTGAAAAACTATGGTACCTCTTCCTACTGGAGTACACTTTTCCTTATTCCCCATGGTGATATAAAAATTCATTCTTTCTTCCTGATAATCTGAAAAACATTCTCAGATTTCTGTTATATGCTAGGAAGTTCCACTATCTATATACCAAACCTCTGAGGAGGCAGATCTTGCAAGACATGTGGCTTCTTCCTCGAATATGGAAGCTAACATTGAATATTCATCCCTTGTGCATTATTTTTGAGATCTGTGTGAGTCCCCTTGAGTGGATGGCTCTCCATCATGATCTTGATCCATAATCGATTTTCCTTTCCTATTGTCGGATCTCTGCTTTGATACCATGTGAAAATTTCTAAGCTGAAATTCTATCACTGTAACAACTGATTGATTTCACTTGCTTATTATTCTAAATAATTTATTTATGAAATTCCTTCAGCAAATATTAAAATAAATTCTACTGCAGTTATCACACAATTACCTAGAGATAAATACATGTACAAGAATCAATCACATCGACGCAGTTATTTTTGGGCAATTGTCCCTCGAAAAACCCAATGTGGGGCAACCGGTGAAGTAGATCAGGGCTTTATTAATCTTCAATGGAAATTTATTTTACAAGGAATGATTTCATAGAGAAACTGAAAGAAAACACCTGATACTTTCCTTCTAAGACCATCTAACACATTGGAGACCTTGATCCAACTTCTGCATCACCCTGATTGACCTAATGTGGCTCTACGTCCCTCTGCTTCAGCCTGTGTAAGATCTGCATCTCTCCTTTGGACTACGTCTCTCTTTCTGCACTATCTTCCACTGCCCCTCTATCACCTCCTCCACGATCATTTCCTGCTTCTAAAGTATTCCTCCTTCTCTACCTTGAAACTCCCTCTAAAATCAACCTCCTCTTCCTTGAGAATCAAATTTCCTTGAGATAATCAGTATCTACTAGTGTATCTCCAAATGACCCTCAAGTCTTCTCTTATAATTTTCCTATTGATGAGTCAACGGTCGATATTAAGTTCTAAATTAACGGCTATTATTAAAATTGACTTGATTCTCATCTCTTAGAAGTTTCTCATCCTTATCTTTATTAATACCCATTAATACTTTTATTTTCGTAAGTTTAGACTTACGAGCCCATTAAAAATATTAATTATTTTAATAACTCCTCATCCAAATGAAATTTCTCAGAGCAATTATCAATCTTGGAGATCTCATGTGCCTTAGCCTCTCCTCCAAATTTCAAGGCTACAGCACATTTGATGCTACCAAAAATAAACATTGTTTACGATGCTTGCCATGGTGTTTAGTCATAAAGACTCTTAAGATAAATATTCCAATTTCTTAATATAATATTTTCCTCCTTTTGATAATAGCTTTGTACGTAATTTTTTTTCAATCTTTAAAGTTTCATTAGGAGTTTATCAAATCACTTTTAAACTTATTTTCATACCAACGATTGTCATTTCTATTATCCTTTTTATATGACACCTCGATAGAGAATTTGTTAATCATAGTGGAAACGGTTATAGTAAAATTGTCGTAGATGAGATCCATGATATCATTATACATGAAGAAACCAAGTTCCCTCTTTAAATCTTGTTAGAAGAGATCAATTTTACTTTTGTAAAAAATGAATATCCCTTGGACTCTCACAATTCTTTTGCATGTGGTAGGTGTGCATGTGAAGATTTAGGGTTGAGGATAAGGGTTTGTGATCAGAATCATGCTCATTATCATTTAGGATGTCAAACTTTACCATTTCGTTGAGAATATGAGTGTCCCATTTCACATAATCCACAACACTATTGCCCAACCCATGTATATATGTCATCTCGCTAGAGATAGACCACTTATTAATTCCATTATAGATAATCAAGGCTTGGGAACTACAAATCTTGATAATCTCGTTACTAAATATATTCTTGGTTCCTTCTTCAAAATTATTTTGAATCTATTAGCTAAGCCATAATACTCATCTAGACATAGGGGGCTAAGGTTGGAGTTATTCCTTATTAGAGTAGCTTGGTTAGTAGCAGTTGTAGCATTGAAGTATCAAAGAAAAAGGATATTACCTTCATTCCTTAGATTGTGGATATCCTATTATAAGGTGTTGACAGGGAAATTCTCATCTAGGTTATTTTTCTTATAGGAGGTATAGATGATAAGAGTGAAATAATAAATTCAGAGAAAAATCCTACTGGTGTTAGAACCATAAACTTTGATCCACATGTATCGATAGGGGGGGTCAATTCGAAGAAGGTGATTGTGAGAATAAATATTCTTTTATATAATAGGTTATACCATTAAAACCTCTGTGAGAGGATTTCATGTTCCAGTTTGACCAAAGAATGAATCCATCAATGTGGGGAATTGATATGAAATTAAAATTGAAGGTTTCATGTGAAGTTTTACAAGCTAGTTTATGTATTTTAGGCAATGCATTGTGATTGAAAAAGTACACAAACTAAGTTAAATTTTGCAAACTTTTTAATACTTAAAATGGACAATAATCTAAATCAAAAGACAAAATTAATGATGGATTTCACCCCTCCCAGGCTACATCTATGTTTCCAACTTGCAGTGGTGGCCCTTTATATTATATGTTTAAATGTTAAATTAAATCAACATACAATGCTCAAATTGCAAAACTAACATTTCCATTGCATCCATAATGCCAAAAAATGTTGTGTAGGTTCTTCGTGGGCTAAAAAATCCTGAAAAGTGGCCAATTTAGGCCTCCTTCTCCAAATTATCTGCAAAACTATCTACAAACTACCCTCACACTACAAAATTAAAAATAATCTGACTCATAGGAAGACTGGTAAGGGTAAGAGTTTGTAGCCCACAGGTCTCAAGTTTGAGCCATGGGTCCTGTTGTGTTTTTTGTATATTTTCGAAACACTAATTTAAAAAAAATAGGTTGAGCCTCATCCGCCATTCTCATTACCCCTTTCACAGGATGTTTAAGGAGTTTCAAATTGGGGAATAGGTGTACTTGCACACCAAGCCCAAGAAGAGATACTTGAGGATTGGATCATGTGCCAAGCTGGCACCTAGGTTTTGTGGACCTTCTAAGATTGTTGAGAGGATTGGATAAGTAGCCTATTGACTTTCACTACCTCCAGCAGTGAAAGTACATGTTGCTTGTCATGTGTCATTGCTTAAGAAGCATGTTAAATATCTCGATCATGTGATTGACTGGTCTATATTGCAAGTGCCAGAAGGATAATTCTAGTCAGAATGTTAGTGCATTTTGTAGAGAAAGATGCTCATGCTCTGAAACTAAGCAATCGAGTAGATTAAAGTCTAGTGTAAGCACTTTGGGCCTGGTGAAGCTACATGGGAGATGGCTAATCAAATATGGGCTATGTTATGAAACTAGCTCACAAAAAAATAGAAAAGATAGATCAATGCCTTAGAAATAAGCCTCTTCGAGGGGGAAACCTCCTTTACATTATGTAAATGAACAATTCTTAGATGATAGAAATGACAAGACCTCCTTTCTATATATAGGAGTCTAAGGGGTCATAATATAATTAGACCTGACATAACAATAATAATGTAAGGGCACAATAATAAAAATAGTGGGCTTCTATGGGGCACAATAATAACAATATGGGGACTACATGGGAACAAAAATATAATAAGGGTGTTGTACTAATAATAATAAGGGGTTACACTAGTAGTATAGGGTCCTAACATGCCCCTCTCCTTCAAAAAGTGTTGTCCTCAACGCTTGAGTATTTCTTGATGCTTCTGTATAAAATTATTGTCCTCCCATGTGGAATATTCAGTAGGTAAGTTCTTCCACTTGATGAGATACTCTGAAATTGATCAATTTCATAGCTGGCAGGTTCTTCTTTCTGTGATGGATCCAGGTTCCAATATGATTTTTCCTTCCTCGTCAAGTTTTCGCAATATTGTTTGAACTAGGATATTCTGCAACTTTTGAATGAGTGGCCACACTTCTTCATCCTACTTGCATTCATCCCTTGCTTTGTTTATCCAATCTGGTTGGATAATAGAAATAGCACAAAGCAATGCTTCCACATCCTCATCCTTTCTTGAGAGTGCACCTACAACAACCTTTTTCTTCCCTTTCTTGTAGATGATTTCGAAGTCATATCCCAACATATTTGTGACTGATTCTTTCTATTATCCTAAAGATAATCTTTGTTCTAAAAAGTATTTAAGACTATGATGATCCATTTTTACTTTGAAGTGTCTTCCCATTAGGTAAGGTCACCATTTATTAAGTGCATCTAGTATTATCAACATTTCCTTCTCATAAATAGCTTGCTTGAGATTTAGCTGTCAAAATACCCAATCACCTACAGCAAAACTTCTTTCACTGTGATGTTGATTTTCCTGTTGTTTCATTCGATTCTACACCGAAGTGGCATTATCCTTCAAAAGTTAGAGAACTTGTTGTTCATGATCGATGTGATTTTTCACTGCTTGAATATTTTTCTTCCTAATATGTCCTTCTATCTCAGAGTTTGAGGAGTGGTAATTTCTTCCAATGCATTACAAGATATGGTCATATTCATTTCTTGATGCTCGATGTGATCTTTCACTTCCTGAACATTTTTCTTCTTGTTATGTCCTTCTATCTTTATAGCTTCAATAGTGGTAATTATGGCCAATGCATTACAAGATATGTTCAAATTCATTTCTTCTTTCTCGATGTGATCTTTCACTTCTTAAACCTTTCTATTCCATATATGTCCTTCTATCTTGAGAGTTAGAGGAGTTGTAATTCTTGCGAATGCTTTACAGGATATGGTCGGATTCATTTCTTCTTTCTCTAGGGTTGGTTCCTGGTGTATATTGATGCAGAGCTCAACCTTCAAACCCAGAATCTTTCTGCTCTTATGCATATAAAGCATGCACCTCAAATAATTGCCCAATTCCACTTTAAAACACAACAATTTTCAACAAATGTGCGGAAGCCAATGAAATTAAATAAATGACAAATATTAAACAACCTATGAAGCGTTTATTGAGGTTTGGTGCTTGAACGCACTATTACACCGTGAAGAAACTTTGTAAACCCGTGAAAAATTAGTTTCTGGTTAGTACCTCTGATCCAATCATGTAGAACCGTATGTGCAGTACGAGAAAGGTTCATTTCCCGAGCTAATTCCTTAATTGAATTAATCTTATTTCCCTCATGTTCAAAGAATTCATATACAGTGCTTGCGATCTGCTCCGACTATTAACATACCTCCCATTACATCTTTCTTGCTTTGGTATTACACCTTATGGAGCGATTACAGCTCCGGCATTCCATTTACAATTTGAATTGGGTTTAAAATATGAAATTGACATGAACTCACAGGGATTCCTCTGCCACCTCCGCTTCAAGTCTTTACACACCAATAGTTATCCACTCGTACTCGGCAGCTACAAATCGTTCCTTGTAACCACGAATTTGGTCCTTGTTTATCCAATGGAAATGTGGGCCACTCATTCAACTCGTAACATGATAAAATTATAAGTATCCATAGTGATTAACAGCAAGATAACTACAAACTTTGGAACAAGTAATTTAACAGCGAATTATAATGTACTGTATTGAATACCAAAACAGAATTTAAACCACTATCCCACGTCCTCTTGCCAGATCTTGACACATTTAAATCTCCGACCTTTCACCCTAATAGATATATATTAAGACCGCTGCGATAAGCATCTATACTCTTAAAGGCAGCAACACCCTTGGCATGTGATTTCAATGTAGACTGAAGCAGCTAAACGAACCTCTCTCGTGACCATGTTGTACCATCCGGTGGACCCTGATTAAGGATCGCCTCACAATTGTAAAGCCTTGCAATGTTCTGTATACTTCTCTTTTAATACAAAGTATGATAAACTATTCAACGCTGTACATCATTCAATTACAACGCGTCATGAAGATTGGTGGGTAGCCAATCTAATGTCTAGGTGTCATCCGTTGCATTGTTTTCACCACTTGCATGGAGATAATGCTTTTAAACATAACATACGGATGCTTCAAAAAATATATATATAGATAACTATTCAACACTTAATACACAGTCCAAATAAACTATTGACTACGCGCATCCATATTAACAAGACATCATCCATCCTTTTCCAGAGTGCTGAGAGAAAGTTTCATCATGATAATTCTAGCATCTCTCCTCTCCCGCCCTCTTGAGAGCTTTAGCTGCCTCTTTATTTATAAATAATAATGGATAGGTCTTCTCAGACCTTATCTTTTGCAAAAGTAGGCTTTTTCCTTTTTACATAATGATTTAAAGCGTGAAGCTTTATTCTCCACTCTTATCCTAATTTTAACTAAAAAAACATAGAAATTCTATCCCCAATTTTTTGCTCCTAAATTATTTCTCTCATATCCTTTTATTTAGAAAAAGAATATTTACATAATCCTTACTTTCCTATTTTATTAAAAATAACAAAATATTTAAATTTATCACACCCCCTTTTTTCACATATTTACAAATGAAAATGGTCTTGATACTCCTACATCATACACCCAACCTTAAAATTAAACATGATCCCCTGATCATGTGTCTTCTGGTCTTGGTTTTCCTGGATCCCACACTTTGTTCTGCAAGTTATCATGTGCTATTGCTCGCTTCCTTTCTCCAGGTTTCCACACTTTATGTTGCATTGCTCTACTAGCTGTGCTCTCGCAATCTTCTGTTGTCTTCCTTTTGCTGCTTCTCTTTTGTTTCACTGTTGCCGGTCTCTTCCGGGATTCTTTCACCATCATCCACCTCATCACTTCAATTTCTCTATCTAACAGATTTTCTCCAGCATCTTCAATAAAACCTGTACTCACAAAACAATTGTTAGAATAAAAAATATAAGGCTTCAGTGCCTTGTACTCCTTTGCCAGCATTTCAATACACTGTTCTGAATCCTCCTCCACTATCAGCACATCAGTATGCTAATCCAAACTTCCCAAAGAATCCTATGAAGAATTCTCAAGACTGTCAACCAGTCTTTCTCTCATATCATCTGCTTCCATGACATCTTTCTGTACTCGTTCACTATACTGCACTCTTTCATCTGTTGCAATCTCCCTGTCATACTCTGGATTCTCCAACAAATATTCTAACAATGTAATTTCTCTATAGCATCGCTAAAGCATATCATCATCACCTGCATTCATACATAAAATTTTAGTTTGCACAAAATGTTCAACAGTATCAGCTGTTACTTCCCTTATCTGTGCTTCAGACTGATTCACTTCTTCTGCATCCATAACAACTTCCTCTTGTGCTATAACAGTTTCACAGGATGGCACATCCTCCTCAACACCTGTAATCACATCAAAATTGTCAACTATACAAACACAAGAGTTCACATTATCCATCTCATTTGGATCTGCCCAATAATTCAAGAAATCATCAATGATCTCCTCCTCTGTTTCATCAATGGAAACTTCCTCTACACCTACAAATACACAAAACTCATCAGTTTTAAAACTGCAAGACTTTTTAGTTTTGACTGCTTTCTTCAACACTTCCCTTTGATCAGATCTGCATGTGGAATCTTCAAATTTCATCTCTAGCAGAAGAACTCTAAGTCCCTTTTTCAACAAGGCAATCATAATTTGTCTCAAACTCCTCTGCAATTGTCGCCAAATCACTCTCTTTCCCTTTAGTGGAAAGATCCATTTTCCTTTCTGATTTCTCTGCTCTTGTAGCCATTCTTCTAGTACGTGAAATTTTACCTTTATTTTTGCAATCTCTCTTTCTCGAACCTCTGTAGTCATCTCATCTCTATGGAATTTCTTTGAACCTCTTCTTCCTCTAGAAAAACTCCTTCTGCCTCTGGCAGACTGCTTCCTCATGAGTTTCTCACTCACCATGAGTTGTACTAGCCTCTGGAACAACAATCTCTCTTGCTGCCACTTACCTCACCAAGCTCTCCTCACTCAGTGTTTTGGTAAGTACTGGTTCACTACCTCTAGAACCTCTTGAGCACTCCTCTTCTCTCTTCAGGCTATCTCTTCAACTCACCTTCCTCTTCTTTAGGACACTGCAATTTTCCTCCTTATTCAACCTTCAGCTAAATGCTAGGTTCACTGCCACCTTCTCTACAACCATAAATTTAAATCATAAATTTCAGATCAAAAAATCATCTCACCTTTAAGATCCTGCATGATCTTGTCTTATTTCCACTTCTGCACTCTTCTTCACTGCATTTGTGTATGCTTGCACATCAAATTTAAAAATCTGATCTTCCTTTCCATTATTCATCAAAACACACTTTAGTCTTCGACAAAACCTTCTGTTTCATTCAGAGAGAAAAAAAGAAATATCTTCAGCTGAGCATTCTAGCTCTGATACCACTTGATGCAGAGCTCAACCCACAAACCCATAATCTTTCTGCTCTTATGCATATAAAATATGCACCTCAAATAATTGCCCAATTCCACTTCAACACACGGCAATTTTAAAAAAATGTGTGGAAGCCAATGAAATTAAATAAATGACAAATATTAAACAACCTGTGAAGCGTTTATTGAGGTTTGGTGCTTGAAAGCACTATTACACCGTGAAGAAAATTTATAAATCCATGAAAATTTAGTTTCTCGTCAGTACCTCTGATCCAATCATGTAGAACTGTATGTGCAGTAGGAGCAAGGTTCATTTCCTAAGCTAATTCCTTAATTGAATTAATCTTATTGCCCTCCTGTTCAAAGAATTCATATACAGTTCTTGCGATCTGCTCCGGCAATTAACATACCTCCCATTACACCTTTCTTGCTTTGGTATTACACCTTATGGAGAGATTATAGTTCCGACATTCCATTGACAATTTGAATTGGGTTTAAAATATGAAATCGACATGAACTCACAGGGATTCTTCTGCCAACTCCGCTTCAAGTCTTTACACACCAACAGTTATCCGCTCGTACTCGGCAGCTACAAATCGTTCCTTGCAACCACGAATTTGGTCCTTGTTTGTCCAATGGTAATGTGGGCCACTCATTCAACTCGTACCATGAGAAAATTATAAGTATCCATAGTGATTAACAGCCAGATAACTACAAACTTCTGAACAGGTAATTTAACAATGAATTATAATGTATTGTATTGAATACCAAAACAGAATTTAAACCACTATCCTGTGTCCTCTTGCCAGATCTTGACGCATTTAAATATCTAAATTTTCACCCCAATAGATTTATATTAAGACCGCTGCGATAAGCATCTATACTCTTAAAGGCAGCAACGCCCTTGGCATACGATTTCAATGTAGAATGAAGCAGTTGAATGAACCTCTCTCGTGACCATGTTGTACCATCCGGTGGACCCTGATTAAGGATCGCCTCACAATTGTAAAGCCTTGCAATGTTCCGTATACTTCTCTTTTAATACACAGTATGATAACTATTCAACGCTATACATCATTCAATTACAGCGCATCATGAAGATTGGTGGGCAGCCAATCTACTATCTAGGTGTCATCCGTTGCATTGTTTTCAGCGCTTGCATGGAGATAATGATTTTAAACATAACATACGGATGCTTCAAAAAAATATACAGATAACCATTCAACGCTTAATACACAGTCCAAATAAACTATTGACTACGCGCATCCATATTAACAATATTAACAAGACATCATCCATCTTTTTCCAGAGCGCTGAGAGAAAGTTTCATCATGATAATTCTAGCATCGCTCCTCTCCCCCCCTCCTGAGAGCTTTAGCTGCCTCTTTATTTATAAATAATAATGGATAGGTCTTCTCAGACCTTATCTTTTAGAAAAGCAAGATTTTTCCTTTTTACATAATGATTTAAAGCGTGAAGCTTTATTCTCCATTCTTATCCTAATTTTAACTGAAAAAACATAGAAATTCTATCCCCATTTTTTTTCTCCTAAACTATTTCTCTCATATCCTTTTATTTAGAAAAATAATATTTACATAATCCTTACTTTCCTATTTTATTAAAAATAACAAAATATTTAAATTTATCACACCCCCCTTTTTCACATATTTACAAATGAAAATGGTCTTGATGCTCCTGCATCATATATCCCCTTCTTTTAATTTTTCTTGATCATTTTCTTCTTCCTCTTCACAATCAATGTAAAATAATTTCTTCTCACCACACTTATGACCTTTATGTGCTCATTATCATAATTGTTACAAAGTCCTTTTGCTCCTTTTTCTTCCAATTGTTGTGGTGTCAACCTTGTAGGTTGTGGAAGGCTAGGAGAAACAACACTTCCATCTTTATAGTTGTGAGGGGTAGACTTCCTTGTTTCCATAATTTTTCTTTCCACATTTCTTGCCATCCTGAATTCCTTTTCCAGTTAATTAGGTTGCCAAAGATGAAGCTCATGTTGAATGTTATCCTTTAAAGTCCCTATGGAGACATCAATCCTCTGCTTCTCTCGAATATCATTTTCCATTATATTCAATTTTTGAAAGTCCTCAATGTGCTCTACCATTGAACACTTATGTTTGAGATTTATCAATTGGCTAAAGAATGTGCTTCTCTTTGTATCCTCATAATGTGCTATCATTTCCTCCATGAAAATTGACCATGTAACAAGTGGTTTACGAGAACAAAGCCCTTTATACCATAAAAATTGATCCGGTTCTAAATATGAAGATGCAATCCATACCTTTTGTAACAGTTGCACCTCATGTAGATCAAAATATTGCTTCATCTGAAGTATCCAATTTACCGGATCCTTACCATCAAACTTCCTCATATCAACTTTCCTTGATTTTAGGAGCTCAATCTTGAAACTACTGTAACTCTGTAATTTTTGATTTTCCAATTCTCCAATCACAGTCTCTGGTCTCCCTCTACTTCCTCTTTCCAATGCCACCAGTCTGATTGAAATTGGATTCTTCAAGAAAGAGTTAGGCACAACCTCCCAAGATGACCTGATTATATACTGTTTGAGAAGATCAAACTTGTATGAAGTTCCACATGTCACCATTTTCACCTTCGAATCTGAAAAGTATACACAAAAAACTATAGTGCGTCCTATTTTTGTAACTTTTTATGAAACTTCAATCTAATGCTCAGAGAGACAGTTATGATGCTTTTCCCCAGGTCACATGTTTGGGATGTAATTCGGGAGCCTGCAAAAACCCTAAATATCTTGGGTTGTATCTCTGAAAATATAGTGAAACAAGATCTAAAATTCAAGCCCGAGCTTCCCCAAAATTTTGGCTCAAGTGGGTTTTAATTGCATAGTTTGAATCTTCATATAAAAAAAAATTATAGTGAAAATTCCATGATGACCTATTTGAGATGGAATTCTGGAGCTTGCAAAAACCATAAATTCTTCAGATCATATCTCCGAAAATGTAGCGAGGCAAGATCTAAAATTCGGACCCGAGGTGTAGACCAATTTCTTCTCAAATGGGTTATTGTTATATCTTCTGAAACTTCATATTGTAAAAGTTATAGCAAAACTACCACGATGACTTGTTTGGAGCAGCGAAACCCTAGAATCCAAAGCTCTGATACCAAATGTAATGGAACCAAGTAACAAAAAGATAGGGAAGATAGATCAATGCCTTAGAAATAAGCCTCTTCGAGGGGGCAACCTCCTTTACATTACACAAATAAACAATTCTTAGATGATACAAATGAAAAGACCTACTATCTATATATAGGAGTCTAAGGGGTCATAATATAATCAGACCTGAAATAACAATAATAATGTAAGGGCACAATAATAACAATAGTGGGCTTCTATGGGGCACAATAATAACAATATGGGGACTACATGGGCACACGAATATAATAAGGGGGTTGTACTAATAACAATAAGGGGTTGCACTACTAGTATAGGGACCTAACAGGCTATGTATCCTTCTTTATTCGCTGGTTGAGCAAATGTTTTTGACATATGTTTTGGTATATGTGTATATATCTATATGGATGCAAATACCGTGATGTGTTGTGTTATAAATTTCCAATAAGCGATATGGTTGTCATGTTGTTATGTTGTTATGTTTGTCATCTTGGTTTGATTTCTAGTGGGTTGTTCATTGTAAATACTACAACAACCTAATTTATAAGGCTCTGTGGGAAGTATGTTTTTATTTTTAGTAGTCTTGCTGGTTGTAGGTGTTATTGAACAATGAGGATGGTGTTTCCCAAAGGGGGAAGGTTTTGTAACAACCCCAGTCAAAAGTCCATGTAATATTGCTAATAAAGGAAAAAATAATAATCATGGCTATGGGACACATATTCCAAGTTGAATGTTGGGAAAAAAAATATTGATGGGGATCACTTGTGATTAATTAATGGCTAAGGAAATTGGCAAAGGAAATGACAAAGGCTTTGGAAAGGCATGATGCATTTATTGGCATTTTATTTATAAAAATAATGGAAATTAGGAGAAACAAGAAGGTGAAAGGTCACAGGTTTCATGTGAGGAGGAAAATGAAGGAAAATAATGGAAAATGAATAAAATAGAGGCCTCATTAATAAAACAGGTTATGAGGATCAATTTGTAGCTTTTTGTTAGTTTAGTTTTGAAGGTCTCAATTTCTACTCTCACCCTCTCATACTCTTGGGCACTTAGATTTTTCTTGGAGCACTCTTGGAGGAGTGTGGCATAATTTGGATTTGGAACAAGAAGGAAAAAGAAAAGTAGGAAAGTGCAAGAGGACAAAGGGATCAACAACTACAGTGGGTTTTTTTTGCAAGTACGCAGATGCACGTATGATTTCCTCACTATTTTTGGAATGCATCACAAATGCATGTGGTTTCTTGGTCATGATTTCCCATTGGCATGGAGGATTTCTTGGATTGACAATGGATTTTCTTAGCCTTTCCATTTACTACATAACCATGGTTATATGGGTTTTATCTTTGTTTTATATTTGGTGCTCATGTTCCTTTGGCTATGGGTTGAGTTATTATCTCATGGAAGCCTTGGTTGGACAAATTCTCTGGAAACCTTATAACAGCTTGGGTTGAGTTACAAGTCTTGGAAGCCTTGTTGGGACAAGCATTCTAAAAGATCTTGGTGGGTTGGGTTACTTGTCCTAGAAGCCCTAGTTAGACAAACACATTGGAAGCTCGACAATAGTTGTGGGTTGAGTTACTAGTCCTAGAATCCCTAGTTAGAACAAACACTTTGTATCCCTCGAAACTTGGAAAGAGACGATGTTTGACCATGAGGTGGAATCATTGGTTGAGGGTTTAGGTGGTTTGGCCTATGGAAGCCCTTCTTTAGTTTTTATTAAGTTTCTTTATGATATCGAACATTCATGCTTGGAATATGCAACAGGGGTGATTGAATGAAAGAAATATTTGGTTCATCCAACCTATGGTTGGGTCGTATATGGAAGTCCTAGACCTGGTTTCATTTTGCATAGGTTATTAAGAGCTCCTTTCCTCTTGTATTTTTTGGGTAAATGACGCAAGTCTAATTTGAGGGTCTGCAAATTAATATTTAACACACACGCATAATTTTGAACTAAAATCCACACACCGAGTATGCACATAAAATATTCAGAATTAATTTAATTAATAAAATAATTACAAGAGAACTATTGGGCTCATGCTTGGCCTCTCACTCCTCACACTCACTCACACATTTCTACATACTTACATGCCATATTTCTCACCTAGATTTATACAAATGGATTAGAACCCAAGTAGGTTCTATATCCCTAAACTAACTCCCAAAATATCTATCATAATCCATTAAATATCTCATCTAATCCCTTATCCCTAAATAAGATCCAACAATCCCTTAAATCTCTCAAACCTTCCAAAATACTCTCTAAGCTTCTCCTATTTACAAGAATTATCATTTTCTCTGAAAAATATAGAAAAAATACATTAATGAATTAAATCCTAACTAAGAAACTAACTCTCTTGGTGAACATGTAACCCTAGGTTAGATGCACCTACATCAGACTTCGTATGTAAAAAGAATTCATGGTATCCTGACCATAAGTCTTCATAAGATGATAAACAATCCTCCTGGATCCCAAACTTTATTCATGTACCCTTTTATGTTCTGTGGTTTTCCTTTCTTGTCTTCTACTCTTCCAGACTTTAGACTGCAATTCTACTCTTGCTTTGCTAATGTATACTTGCTCAGCCATTAGTAATTTGTCTTCATCCTTTATTATTCTTTGTTCAATGAACATCTTATGAGATTCTTTCAATGTTAGCTTCTTCATCTCTTTAATTTTGATTCTAACTTGTCGTCTAGTTAGTGTGCATTATTGTTTCTTTACTAAACTTTGATGTCCATCTGTATGCTTCCACTGTGACAAATTTTTCGATTTCAAGGCCTGTTGTAATCCACCATAATCTCCTTTACATCATACTCTAGTTTTAGACTGTCCATCCATTCTTTTGGGAACTTTAGTTCTGCTGCAATATCTCTCATGTTAATATTTGACCCATTTATTTGATGATCATTTTCCATTTCACGAGCAACATATTTTGCATCCACACACCAATTGTTAGATTTAAATCCAACATAGAATTTATCTTCCATTAATGACTTAGTCATCATATGTAGATATTTTGAACAATTGGTGGCGTCACGTATGGGAATCGAACTGAATTTCATACCATCATCGTTCTCACCAAGCAACGATCATTTCTCTAGTTCACAAATACATACATTCCTCTAGAGTTTCTATGCTTCCCTTAATAAAAAAATTATCTTGTGCTTCTGTCTCAACTACTTGATTGGCCATTTAATTGTTCTCTTTATTACCCATCCATGTCTTTGATTTTTTAGTAGCTCCATTAAAATGTCAGGTCGTGTCTTCAATTTAGCGATTTATTTCTCTTCATCCCCAATGCTAACTGTTATGTAATCGCTATGGCTTTTCTTTGGATTTTGTAAATGACTATCAATAGTCATATTCATCTTCTTCTTCTTTCATGAACTTCACTTTGTTCACTTTAACTTGCAATCGAACTTTACAAGTTATCTCCTCTGGACTTGACCAATCTTTTACTTCACTTGAACCTTCCTTATGAGAAATCCTTTATACAACTGTAATATCCCTTCAAATTCTATTGATCATACTTTTGGATGTCAGGCTCTGCCTCCCATTACATTCAAAGACTCAAACGTTTGATTTGACTTTATGACTCTTAATTTTATCTTGACCCCGTAATTTTGACATCAACTCTTCGTTAATGGCCTTGGGTGTCGGGTACAACTGGGAATGAACCATTTTATATAATATGTAAATGTTTTCTCAAACATTAATTGGACTATTGACCATCTCCACTTGATTTGATAAATTCACTTGATCAACTTAGTTCGTTTGACATCAATTAAAACCTTGACTTTATTTTTATTTTTTTATATATTGAGATAATCTCTCACTTCAACTTAACTTGTGCAAGGATGCTTGTTAATTTGAGAAATCAATCAATCCTCCCTTGGCTTTTATGATTGTGACTATTAGCTCAACTCATGACCTTCAACAAACATTTCCTTCATTAAAAATGCACTTTCTGGACTCACCAATGCACTTTTGTGACTTTCTCACCACTTACAAATTGGCTTATGATTTCATTTCACTTTCAATTAAGAGGTTTTCAATTTTAACACCATTCAACTTTTAAATATTAAACTTATTTCACAACTATTAAATCTCTTGGATCTCTCATTTTGTGGACAATTTCATTTTCCTCAAAAATATTTCATACCTTAAAATGGTGTGCTAATTGGAACGCTTTTGAGATTCTTTGTATATTTTCGCCATCTTCTAACGCACTGGTTCATAGTATATTCCACAAGCAGTGGATTTATTTTATGGCAATGAATGAGTCTCATTTCATGCTTCAATGCAGATTTCCTATGTAGAATACAAATCGAATAAAGTTTTGTATCTCAGCTTGCATCAAAATACATAACGTTCTAGGCTACGCAACAAGTTCTCACATGGCCAATGCTCCAATGCGAAAAGTCAAAAAATCTTGAAACAAACGCCTCCACTACAATTTATTTTAAATTAGTTTTTAAATGAATCAAGATAAAATAGAAGTTGAAGAGAAGAATTTTAGTACTAGTCAATGTTCCACAGAAATCTAACTTTTTCAAAATCCAATTCCTGCAAATTGATGCAAAGCAAACCCGTCTCATGAAGTCTTGCAACTATTATATTCCATTTCAATGAATTAGTTCCTCAAAGACTGCAATCTTATTCTCCACATGGAATTTTATCTACACAAATACTTGCACTCTTCCATGTAGGGATTTTAAACAGGGTTCATAGCGTGCTCCATATTCTAACAATTCATGTAGATTTTCTTCATATTACATATCATGCTTTTTTTAGAAAAATATATTTCAACACATCTGACCAATCGCACAAATGAAAAATTTCAATGCTCATGTCTACAAATTTCATGTTGTTCCAATCTCCCTGTTCAGTGCATACTCACAAAGATATGCAACCCCACTTCTTACTTAGGCTCTGATACCAAAAAATGACGCAGGTTTAACCATAGGGTATGCAAATTAATAATTAACACATATGCATAATTATCAACTGAAATCCACACACCAAGTATGCACATAAATGATTCAGAATTAATTTAATTAATAAAATAATTACAAGAGAATTGTTGGTGTCATGCTTGGCCTCTCACCGCTCATACTCACTCACACACTTCTACATACTTACATGCCTCATGGCTTACTTAGATTTATACAAATGGATTAGAACCTAGGTAGGTTCTAGATCCCTAAACTAACTCCCAAATATCTCTCATAATCCATAAAATATCTCATCTAATCCCTTATCCCTAGATAAGAGAAAAGTATCCCTTAAATCTCTCAAACCTTCCAAAATACTCTCGAAGCTTCTTTTATTTACAAGAATGGTCATTTTCTCCTAAAACTATAGAAGAATACATTAATGAATTAAATCCTAACTATGAAATTAATTGCCTTGGTAAACATGTAACCCTAGGTTATATGCACCTGCATCAACAAATATGCTTGTTCATATGTGGCTTTTATGGAGGTTATATCTTTGTTAGTTATGTTGAATATATGCTAGGTAAGAGGATGTTTTATGACATTCTTGACTTATGGATCTCATTATGTTTTTGTTAGCATACAAATGAATAATGAATATATGACCTAATAGATGATAATGTAGCTATTGTGATAGAGAAATAATGCTTCTTGAAGAATCTAAGATAACTATGAGATCCATATGCTTAGATATGTTGTTATGTCCAATAGATTACACATTTGTGAGATGTTTGAAAAAATGGATGTCATCACCAGTGAGGGTCGAATCAATTCATTGATAAAATGTTTACATTAGTAATATTGTTTCAATGTTATTTACCTTTTATAGAAGTTTCATGAGTTCTTGGAAGTGCTTTGAGTCCTAGCCTTAAAAAGGCGGCACAGAATCTGCAGTCGTTGACACAAAACTGCCTATGAAAGGCCATAGCCGCATGGATGCCTTGCTATGGGAGTGATTGGAGGGTCACATTCACTTGAATTCCTTTTCATGGGAGCAACTGAGGCTCTAGGGTAGTGAAATGTCAAGTTGTCTCAGGGGCTGGTAACTTGGAAGGGTTGGTTGCCTCTTGAAGGTTTTGTAGCATGTGTCGAGGGTTAGATTAGTTGTGTTTAGTCGGTTCCACTTCCTTAACTATGTATGGAGAGTTGAATCACATCATAGTAGCCTCTTGTCACATTTTTACCCTAGCATACCAGTTAACTTGGGTAAATGTGGGAGGGGAGTGGTTACACATGGCCTTCAACCCTAGTTTCCTAAAAGATATCCTCTTACACCTGCTAGACAAGTAAGTGTCCATATACATATTCCTCCACTTATTCCATATATGGACTCTAGTTATTATGGTTCTTCCAAATTTTCCTTTGATTCTACATCTTCCCAACCCTGCATCGCGACCATGTCAGGCACTAACATGGGTGGTGGAAACTCAAGTGGTAACCAAGGTCCTAACTAAAGTAACTCTATAGGTGGAGCCTATTTCGGTATTGAAACTAATCCACTCTTGTCTACCAATATTGTTGGTTTAAGCCTCCCTAATTTAATCCAACTCATCAAGGATCCCCTTCTTGATGACAAAAATTGGCCACTCATGCCCACCAAACTTCCTTCAGATATTGCCAAGTTTTAATATAATCTTGGAGGAGACTCGACCAATCTTGTTCGCTTTTTTAGCATGTGGTGGTTATCCAATTCCATTACCGAGGACTCCATTTATCTTCATCTCTTCTAATGAACTCTAATTGGAGTTGCTGCTAAGTGGTATATCGACTAACCATATGCATCTCATTATACATTTCCGACTCTTTCCAATGCTTTCCTTTCATATTTCAAATTACCTCTTTGATATGACACTACTATGAAACTACTAAATTATTTTTGTGAAACTTATGCCACTCATACTTTTGACAATGCACAATAATGGCACAGGAGGAGGAGCCTTTGTAAAGCCCCTAAGTTTGAATACCATGTGTGTATGGATTGGTTTTCGAGAACCCTCTTGGAACCCATAGGTAAATATGTCACCTTTGAATTCCCTAAGATCGAGGAAGAAGCTCTCTAAATAGACTTGAAATATGATCTTATATATTCCTATTCAAGTTATGTTCATAACATGCTTCCAAATCTCCCTAGGCCTAGTGCTACTAATGTGCCAGGAGCATCTCATGTCATTCATGGTATTGTTGGATCACTTTTCCATCCTCACCTATCACCATATCTTACACCTCCTATGAGTTATGGTCAACCCTAGGGGGGACCAGTTCTTCTTACAGGTATCCCCCTTCTGATCCTTCATGTGTCAACTCTTACCGAGGTACAACTATGCCATATGCATTTTCCCATTCACATTAGCCAATTCCAAGGTCAATTGTTACTTAACCTAGTTACAAAAATGTTGTTGTGAATCCCTATTATCCCTGTGCACCACCTAGTGCTCCTACGCCAGCAACACCAGTGCCTCAACCTCCCATGCCTCCACCACCTCTGCCACAATAGAAACCACCTCCAGAGAGTCAAGTGTATCCTAAGTAGAGTGCTACCATCCCCCTTAACCCCAAGAGAAGGAATAAGGGGAAGGGTAACCAAAACTAACAACCTCAAGGTAACCAACAAAACCAAGGTAGAAAAGCTAATGCCAATAAGGGTGACTATCCTAATCCCATGACTCATCAACAAGGCACACAAGGCAAGAAAAACAAGGCTCTTAGAACCAATAAATCTTGTTCTTGTTGTAGGAATTATGGCTATTATATATATGAATGTCCCCTTTTACCTCAGATGTGTCAAGCATGGGAAGCTAAAAAGGATTCATCTAGAGGACCTCTACACATGGCTCCCCCTCCTCCTCCTTCTTTGCAACCAACAATGCTTAACAATCCATTCCCTCATCAAGGTTATGTGGCTTCCCAACCTAACTAGAATCCTCCAGCCTCCCAAACTTTACAATCTAGGAGTGGTAATTATCAGATTGTCATGATGAATTTTGAAGACACCAACCTCCGCACCAGTATGACAGTCCTTCTGATATGTCAGTGACTAATTCTCAAACCAAAAGTTCCACTGAGCCCATGTCATGACCAAATAGTATGTTATAGATCCATCCATCTAAGGTAGAGGTTCACACTAAGATCAATAAAGGACTATTACATTGAAATGCTACTTATTCTAAATCTACCCACACTTAGAGTAAAGTAGATGACTTGGGATAGTCTCCTACCACCATGTCAATGTTGGAATTTCTCCAAACATGCCCATCCCAATGGAAAGCTCTAATATCTACTTTTAGCATTGTGGATACCTATGATGATCATTTGATCATCTTTTATGTTGATAAAGTGGAATATTGTCCCCTCCCTTCATCTATTTCCTTTCAGAAACCAATCTAAAAAAAATGTGATTATTCATCAGTGTATAATCGACGAAGGCACCTCCACCTGTGTGATGGCCTCTAATGTTTGGAGGTAACTCAGTTTCCCTAATGTGTCACCATCTACTATCACTCTTCATGCTTGGGACAGTGACCCCTCTGAGCCCCTTTGTTTATATCATAATTTCCCCATCACCCTTGTTGGTAAGATAGTATTGATTGATATTGAAGTCATCAATGCTGTAGAAAATCTGTGATAGGTTAACCTGATAATGCAATATAAATCAAAGTAGAATATTATAACCTACTTCTACTATCAATTTTGTGGAAGCTTAAAGATAGAGCTTAACAATATAACTAGAAGAAGAAGAATCAATGCACAATACACATGAAAATAATTTTGAGGAAAGCCTCAGCTAAAAACCCCACACTATTGTATTATCATACATGGTGGAAATACGTAGGAATTATACAAAGCCTTAGCTCTCACAGCTAGCCAGCCCTCAGTACAATCCTCACAGATGCTTATAGGTAATCTTGGCTTCTCTCCAGCCTTCCTCTCTGCCCTCCAAGCTCCTATTTCCTTGTGTTGTTCCTTGTGGATGATTTTCCTGTTACCAAGTGGAAAACCAATCCTTCAAAATTGCATAATCCTCAAGCATGAACCCTTGACTGCATGCATGAGCTTTCTCCATGAGAAAACACATGCAATTGATAGTACACTATCCTTGAGCATTAATCTCAACTGGGTGTTTCTCAGAAACAACATGCATGAGTTTCTGATGAGGGAATCTTTGGTTAACTGGAGTAGCACTAGTTGAGTGCATTAATGCATCAACTGACTATTAACTCACTATTATTTCCTTAAACAGTTTGGAACTAATTTAACTGGAATTAACTTAGTAAACTAAGTTAACTAATTACAACTCAAATATAACTCAATTTTATCTCCTTAATTTAAGGGATAACTCTTGCATGACTTCAAAAATACTTCTAACTTGAATTTCTCCAAATAATTAATTTAAAATAAATTAATTAATTATTTCCAAGTAGTTGTTAATACTAAATATGATTTTAATTTACAATATAATTCAAGGACAAATTAAATTGGAATATTTTTGTTGCCATATTTTAATACTCCCTCTTAATAAGAAACCGATTATCTGCTACCCTGATCCTGTCTCTGTGGAACTCGAATTTACATTTTGACAATGCCTTTGTTAAAATTTCAGCATCTTGCTCCTCTGTCGAAATATATTGCAGCAACATGATCCTCCTTGCTACACAGTCTCTGAGATGATGATACCGGATGCTGATGTGCTTGTACCAATCATAAAATACTGGATTCTCAGAGAGTTTGATACAACTTTGATTACCACAATATATCACAGTTGGATCCATCCTCTAATCAAACAAACCAACTAGGATTTTTTGCATCCAGATGGCCTCACATGCTGCCTAACTTGCAACCATGTATTCTACCTTTGCTGAGCTGAGTGCAACTGACCCCTATTTCTTGTTGTACCAAGAAATTGCCACTGACCCAAGGTTGAAAATACCTCCTGATGTGCTCTTCTGATCTGATGGACTCCCTAACCAATCTACATCAGTGAAGCCTCGTAGCTTCACTCCCTCTATCTATATGTGCCATAATCCATACTGAAATGTGCCTCTTAGGTATCTCAATACATGCTTTGCCGCCTTCCAAAACATCTTGGTAGGCTGAACCATCACTTGACTCAGTTGGTTCATCGCATAGAACAAATTTGGTCGTGTGTTCACTAAGTACATTAGTGAACCCACAAGCTACCTGTACACAGTAGCCTCTACCACTTCTCTTGATGTAGCAACCTCCTTCCTCTAGTTACCTATTAGAGGAGTCTACATGGGCTTGCACTTCTCCATGTGGAATCTCCTGAGTATCTCGTTGGCATACTTACCCTGAGACACAAACAACTCCCCATCCTTCTGCCACACTTCCATGCCAAGGAAGTAATGCATGAGACCCATGTATTTCATCTTGAATTCTCTTGCAAGGTCCTCCTTGTAAGACACGATTAACTCATCATCACTAGTGAATATGAGATCATCAACATAAATTATGATGATCAACAACTTACCTTTCACCATGATGTGTTACCAGTTTGTATCCACTTCACTCTTTGTGAAGCCCAACCTGGTGAAGTAGTTGTCTATCCTAGTGTACCGAGCACGAGGTGCTTGCTTCAGCCTATACAATGCTCTCTTAAGTCAACACACATGTGAATCATGGTCTAAGGTATCAAAACCTTTTGGTTGCTCTATGTACACATCTTCCTTAATCTAGCTATTGAGGAATGTAGTCTTCACATCCATCTGATGGATCTTCCAACCCATTTGTGCTAATAGTGTGTTATGCTCTTAACCTGCAAATGATACCCAAATACAGAATATGCGAATAAAAGTGACCCAGAACACAAAATATGCGAAGAAAAGATACTCAGAACATAGAATAGCAATGATTTTATTATTCAGAGAGTAATGTTCACTTGCCTCTTCGAGGGGGCAACCTCCAATAGAGCAGAGCTCAATTACAAAATAAGACACGATGCTCCTCGCAGGGAGTTTCTATCCTTTATATATGACTCCTACGTGCAATACCACGGCTAATATTGCGTATTATAATACCATCTATCTAATACTACGACCCATTTGCAACTAACTGTGGTTCCGTTATTAATTGTGGATTAACCACTTACAATTATTAATATGGGCTTTATTGACTCTTGACTATGACGTGGTCCCATTACATAGATAAGGGGGTTAGAGTGGGACCCTAACATGCCCACCCCCTTAAGACTAGCCTTGTCCTCAATGTTGAAGCTACGGAAACTGCTGCAGAATAGTGGTTGGCTCCCAAGTTGCATCTTCTGGAGAGGTGTCTTTCCATTTGACTAGGACTTCCTTAATCATGCGGCTGCGCAGTTGCTTGACTCGTGTGTCGAGGAGCTGTTCCGGTTGAAGCTAGATGGATCCTTCTTCGTCCAATTCCAATAGACTAGTCTGAATTCTGCAATTTCTCCCAATCACTTTCTTGAGGCATGAGACATGAAAAACTGGATGGATTTTTGTAGTAGGTGGCAAAGCCAACTTGTAGGCCACTTCTCCAATGCGTTGAAGTACTTGATATGGTCCGTAGAATTTGGGAGAGAGTTTCTGACATCCCTTGTCTTTGAGTGATGTTTGCTTATATGGTTGGAGCCGTAAAAAGACCTGATCCCCTTCTTGAAATTGGCGTTCTGAGCGATGCTGGTCTACCTGTTGCTTCATGCGGTTCTAAGCTTGATGAAGATTCTCTCGAAGATGGGCGAGCATAGTTGCGCGGTGTTGTAGGAGTTGATCCACTGCTTGTACTTTTGAGCATCCCTTGAGATACGAAGTAGGTGAAGGTGGGAGTTGACCATATACTACTTCATAGGGAGTCATTTTGGTGGTGGCATGATAGTTGGTGTTATACCACCATTCAGCCAGAGGTAGCCACTATACCCAAAGGTGTTGCTATTCTGAAGTGAAACACCTAAGGTAGGTTTCTAAACATTTGTTGACGGCTTCGGTTTGACCATCTATTTGCAGATGATAGGAAGTACTGAGTTTTAGTTGAGTGCCTTGTATTCTGAAGAGTTCCTACCAAAAATTACCGGTGAAGATCGGGTCGCGGTCGGACACAATAGAAGTGGGCATGCCATGCAATTTGAAGATTTGATCCATGAAAGATTGAGCAACCAAAGTTGGTGTAAACGGGTGGGGTAGGGTGCAGAAATGAGCATACTTTGACAGTCGGTCCACAACCACCATGATGACTGACTTGTTCCCTGACGTTGGAAGACCTATAATGAAATCCATAGAAACCTCCGTCCAAATTGATGTCAGAATGGGCAATGGTTGTAATGTGCCTGGTGTGTTGACAGTTTCCCCTTTGTGGCGTTGACAGACATCGCATTCTGCTACGAAATTAAGGATGTCCTTTTTCATGCCTGTCCAAAAAAATGATCTTCTGGTGCGAGCATACGTCTTCTGAAAGCTCGAATGTCCTGCAATGGGAGATGAGTGCAATTCTTCCAAAATGTGACTTTTGAGGGTGGATGTTGGTGATATTACAACTCTGTCCTTGTAGCGAAGAATATCATCCTGCCACGAGTAGCCCTTGGTGGAATTTGGATCTACCTACAATTGAGAAATGAGTTGGGAGAGCCCGGGGTGTGAAAACCATTCCCTACGAGCTTCTTCAATCCATTCTGGAATGGGGAGGGAAATTGCTAGCAGGGTACTTTCCTCCTCAAATTGGCGAGATAATGCATCTGCTACACTATTGTCTTTCCCTTTCTTGTAAATGATCTCATAATCATATCCCAGCATTTTGGCTATCCATTTATTTTGTTGTGGGGAGGATAGGCGTTGCTCCAAAAAATATTTAAGACTGTGATGATCTGTGCGGATTTGGAAACGTCGCCCCAATAAGTAAGGTCGCCAGGTGTCGACTGCATGTAAGATGACCATCATTTCCTTCTCGTAGGTAGATTGGCTCAGATTCCTCCCACTGAGTTGTTGGCTTGTGAAGGCCAACGGTCACCCTTCCTGCATTAAGACTGCCCCAATACCTATACCCGAAGCATCACATTCAATGACAAAATATTTGGTGAAGTAAGGTAGTGCTAAAATTGGAGTGGAACACATGGCATTTTTTAGAGCTGTAAAGGCCTGTTGTGCTTCCTCATTCCAAAAGAATGAATTTTTCTTTAGGAGTTGGGTGAGGGGATTCGCTATGCAACCATAGTTTCGGACAAATTTACGATAATAGCCTGTGAGACCCAAAAATCCTCGCAAGCTCTTCAAGGTCTTAGGTTGAGGCCATTCCTGCATTGCTTGGATATTTTTGGGGTCCACCTTAACACCTTCATGCCCCACAATGTGGCCCAAATACTCTACTTCTGCCATGCCAAATGAACACATGGACATCTTGACAAATAATTTATTGTTGCGGAGCATTTGCAAGAGTAGATCTACATGCTGAAGATGTGCGGCCCAAGTGCAACTATAGATGAGGATGTCATCGAAGAAGACAAGGACAAATTTCTTGAGATATGGTTTGAGAATGTGGTTCATAAGGCTCTGAAAAGTAGAGGGGGCATTACAAAAACCAAATGGCATGACCAAGAATTCATAGTGGCCTTCATGAGTTCTGAAAGCAGTCTTGGGGATGTCGACTTCCTTCATGAGAATTTGGTGGTAGCCTGAGCGAAGATCCAGCTTCATGAAAAATTGAGCCCCATTGAGTTCATCTAGCAAATCACCAACCACCGGGATGGGAAATTTATCTTTGATTGTCAACTTATTGAGGGCCCTGAAGTCAGTACACATCCGCCACTCCCCATCTTTCTTGAGCACCATGACCACTGGGGATGAATAAGGACTGATGTTGGGACGAACGACCCCTGCTTCCAAAAGTTCCTTGATGATTTTTTCTATTTCATTCTTTTGGGTGAATGGATATTTGTATGGGCGCACATTTGGGGGTTGGGCCCTTGGAACCAAGGTGATGCTATGATCATGTTCCCCTCACGAGGGTGGAATCCCTTGAGGCTTGTCAAAGACCAGCAGATGGTTATTTAAAATCTGTTGCATCTTAGGATGAAGTGGCGGCGGCTTGGTTTCGACTACCTGGATGGCATTAAATTGAGCTACAACTCTATGATTGCCCTTTTTTTTAAAAATTTCCATCCTATGCGAGCTGATGATAGAGGGGGCTTCCGCCTGGAGTCCACAGAGGGTATGTGTGTGGTTGTTCTGCTTAAAACTCATATACAACTCCTAGAAATCCATTGTGATTGGCCCAAGAGTGCGGAGCCAGTCAGCGCCGAGGACAATGTCACAACCTCCCATGTGTATGGCAAACATGTGGGTTTTCAACTGATAATCGCCATTTGAAGTTTGACATTTTGACAACGGCCTTCACATTTCATTGTGCCTCCATCTGCATAAACTGGAAGTTTTAGTCCTTCTTGATCAATACTGCAGTCACCAAATCCCAAAATGTCAATGCGGCCAAAAGTCCTGCGACAATTATACCCTGGTATAGGAACCCTTCACAACGACTCTGGTTTGGTGGATCTGAGAGATCTGAATGGCCGATCGAGTAGCGCTGGACGGCTGAACTGACTGCTTTTGCATATCTGATGAATCTAATAGATTGGAATGGCTGATTGGGACCGATGTCTGATGCTGCTGCACTCCTTTTCTCAAGCGGATCTGGAAGAGATGATGATTGAAAAAGGGAAGTAGGGTCTTGAGGAGTGTCAGGTGCTACAGATCGCAATATACATAAGGTTCTGGCAGTAGTACTCGGCCCAATGTTTCAGGGCTCTAACTAAGGAGGGTCGACCGTACCCTTAGCCGTACCACCCGAATACCCTATCGTACGGGCGAGTAATCTCTCCGAGTGCTGTTCTCGGTGTACTGTAGCCGCAAGACGACGACGGTTTATCTATGGCGAGGTTTTCAGGGAGCCTATTGGGCTTCCGATATACCAGAGGGTACGTGGAAGACAGTCCGTGCTGCGGTTCTGTCTAATGCGCTTACTCGAAGGGGTACCCACAGGGGTTACAAGGGAGTCCAACAGACGTGACCACCTCTTGTATTTCCTGTGTGCATGCCTCCCCAAATCCGCAGATTTATGCGCTCAACGACAGATCCCGTGGTTTAAAGACGCCGGAACACGTCTCGAGCCAAAAACAATTTTGCTACGAAATGGAGATCCCACTGGCCCTGGAAAGTGCTCTGATACCACTTGTTATGCTCTTAACCTACAAATGATACCCAAATACAGAATATGTGAAGAAAAGAGGCCTAGAACACAGAATATGTGAAGAAACGATACCGAGAACACAGAATAGCAATGATTTTATTATTCAGAGAGTAATGTTCACTTGCCTCTTCGAGGGGGCAACCTCCAATAGAGTAGAGCTCGATTACAAAATAAGACAGGACACTCCTCGCAGGGAGTTTCTATCCTTTATATATGACTCATATGTGCAATACCACGGGCCAATACCGCGTTATTACTAATACCATCTATCTAATACTACGACCCATTTGCAACTAACCGTGGTTCCGTTATTAATTGTGGATTAACGAATTACAATTATTAATATGGGCTTTATTGACTCTTGACTATGACGTGGTCCCATTACATAGATAAGGGGGTTAGGGTGGGACCCTAACATATCCGGCCATTTATTCGGTCTCACCTCTAAGCAACCTAGTCATTTCCTTTGATTGGAATCTACTAGGCAGACCCTGTTTACCATCTAATGAACTATTCTGAATCATTGTACAAGCTTATAGAATGGTCATGGTTAGTACCATCATAGATGAGGGGGCTTCTTTAAGTATCCTTTCCTCAACTTCTTGGAAAGCACTTGGTTCACCATCGCTTATGCCTAAGATGCGAAATCTAACAGGCTTTGACAATGGAACCAATTGACCATTAGGGATCCTTCCAAGTTTTCCTATAAGTTTGAGAGGGAAAATCGTGTATCTAAACGTAATGGAAGTCTAGGGACCTTTGGATTATAATATGCTCCTTGGGCATGGCTAGATTTATAGGATGGGAGCCATTGTCTCCTCACTCTTTCGAGTAATGTGTTTTCCGCATGAAGGCTGAGTGGTCCAGCTCATAGAGAAGCTTTCATTCCCTGGCTCACACATAGCTAATAGTCAAATGCCATCCCTAACTGGTCTTTTCACGCAAGCAATGTCTCATCAATCTCTATTCCATCCACCTAAAGAATGTGAGTAATTCAGTGGTCGTGACTGAAACCCAGGGGGCATGCACCCTGGTCTGCTTCGGCAGGGAAGATTTGGGTATAGGGTAGGTTTTCGCGAAGGATATATGACTAGTCTGACACCCATCCGTTTAGGAAGATGGGATTAGACCATAATAAGGTTCCCTCATCAAGGTTAGGTGGTTGGAACTAGAATCACCTTTGTCCAAATGGACTAAGCTGAGAATTGTTTTTGTTTGTTACGTGGATGGAAACTATCTTGCAAATGCGAGAACTTATATACGGTAGCCTAGAAACTCTATTTCACAATACCTGGGGGCATGCAAACCTTTTTAAGTGCAAGTGAAGAGTGACCATTTATTTTCTTAGTTTGTAGATTCTAAACCCTTTAAACTCATAGGATTGGTTGCTCCTATCTTACATAAAGAAAGGATACAGAGCAAAGCTTAGAATGGTGCAAGCTCCACAAAAACAAAATCTACCGATGAGACATCCTTATCATGCGACTGGCATGAGAAGTTTTTATGTGAAGTTCAAGCTCATTAAAATTAGACCTAAGCAATGATAAAATGTTCCCCCAGAGTTTAAGCTCATTAAAAAATGAACCAACCTCCAGTAAATAACCATTGTGAATGCATTATCATCAGCTTCTGAGCCCTGGTCGTGTTCATACCATCACCTCCACTCTGTTGTAGCCGATCATACGCCTCCATTTGATTGTTTACCCTTTTGAGGAACAATTGTGACAAGTGATTTTGTTAGCCATCCTTGTCACACTGTCGTGATTGGAAAATTCCAAGCCTTACCTGGAATTAGCAGCTACCCGAAAATATCACTCGTTCCTAAAAAATGAGTCTCCTTTAAGCTCTTTTCATTTGACTCGTAAAATATGAAAAGATTGCCGAGAAATTGGCCTCTCCAGCTCATTAAAACTATTGAAAGTGCTATCCCTCCTCTAGATTTTAATATTTTTGGACCTGAGAGATTATTACACAAAAAGATCGAGGGATTGTTTTGTTCGGCTCGTTAAAACTATCGAAAATTCATCCCTTTCGTATTATTTTATACTTTTCCGAATTAAGGGATTATATGATGAAAAAGGATCACTGGAGTTTCCTTTCCATACCTTTTCAGACTCTCTAAAATTGAAAAAGGGTTGAGTTGTCTTTGTCATTAACCAATAGCGACAAACTTGTCCATAGAGACAAGAACGCGTTTCATTGTCACTAGGCTTGTTAAAACATAGGGACGGGTTTTCCCAAAGGGAACATTATAGAAAAAGCATATGTTATCCTCCTCAAGCTTGCTAAAAATAAAGAGGTACTATTCAGCAATGACTGTGGAAAATTGGGAAGAAAACTTGAAGAAACTTTATTGGTAGCGAGTCACTCTTGAACATGATACTTTCACTCCATCACCATGATTGAGTCGGGTTGGGTTATTTCGTTCACTAGTCATACTACCATTGGTCCATCAAAAAATCCATCTTTGGGGTTAACACTACAAATCCATTTCAGTGTCATCGATATGTTCAAGAGAAGTCGATCAAAGAATTCACCAACCCAACTTGTGTCTCACCCACTGCAATACCTTCACGCTTCATTCTTTCATGACCGCCACCTTAAACCCTGTATCATCAAATTGTTTTCACCTCCAAAAAATCATTTGCTCCATTCCATGTCATAGATTTGGGATTCATTAAGGTACTCCTATGACGAGTTACTTCTTGTCGACGAAAACTCATTATCCAAGAAGTCAACCTAGGAACAACCCTTTCAGTACTTTGAAGCTTGCATGCCTCAATGGCAAGTTTCTCACTTCTGACGATAGGTTTATATCAATGGCCTTTAACTGAAATATTTAGCGTGGTGTTTGACACCAAGTCTCATTTTCACACCATGAGAATTGTACTATAGTACCTTGAGGGTCATCATAATTATCGGTGATTCATCTCGTGCCTGTTAATAGCTTACATCATTGGCTAGTAATCAGGCAATGTCTTTCCATGTTAGACTCTAGAACATTTTTCACATGGATCGACTTATACTTCGAGCGAATATTGGACAAGTTTGAAGACCCCGGATCTAGTTTCATCCATCTGGGCTATGATATATTTAGGAAAATAAAGACATCAAATGTACATCACTGCTGCACGGATGATAATCCGAATCAAAGGATGATGGCTCTATCAAAATCATCAGTCTGCCACACAGACAGTTGTTTATCCTATGTACATGAAAATGAATTTATAAATTTGAGCATGGGAATGCTCGCCTCAGCTAGATCATGAAAATTTTATGAAGATAATGTATTGTATTGTATCTTATTACAGGTCACCTTCCAGTTCGAAAAACCTTGGATCCTCATGATAAAGCATTTCACCCGACATCAAAGATTTTCGACCTCATGCTTTAGGGGGAAACTATTATAGACATATTTGGGAACTACAACCCCAATCACATATGTCCATAAACCAAGTGCTTCTGAGTCCCTGAAAGTGTTGTTTCATGGCCTAAAGGAACAAGGTCAGCTGATTACATCATCTCCCAGAAGGTCTCCACAGAAAACTGCTAAGAACTGGTCAAAACTGGACCATACAGATTGCTCAGTGCTAAGGGTGCGATGCATCTCTCTTGCTCAGTGCAAAAAGTGCGATGCATACTGGAAAGCCCTTCTGTAGGGTGCGATGGGAAAGAGTAGCCAAATGGCAGAGACAATTTGCAAGGTGGAGGATCATGGAATCTCCTAGAAACTTCTCCCGTGACACTTGCCTCTCTAAAGTCACCCAGGGATG
>APFE031038072.1:0-14388 GCA_000404065.3 Pinus taeda
AATGGTTGTTCAAGAAGAAGACAAATGCAGAAGGGAAGGTGGAGAAATACAAAGCCGGTTGGTAGCAAAAGGTTATTCCCAGGTGCCGGGAATTGATTTTGGTGATATTTTTTCTCCTGTTGCCAAGGTAACTTCTATTAGATTACTTTTATCCGTTGTTGTTGCTTTTGATTTTGAGGTAGAACAGATGGATGTGAAGCAACATTTCTTCACGGGGATTTGGAAGAGGAGACCTACATGAAGCAACCTGAAGGCTTTGTGGTGAAGGGTAAGAAAGAACTTGTATACAAGTTAAAGAAGTCTTTGTATGGGTTAAAACAATCACCAAGGATGTGGTATCAGAAATTTGATACATTTATACAGGGACTTGGCTTCACCAGAAGCAAAGCAGATCACTATGTGTATTTTAAATTAATTGATGACTATGTTATTTATCTGGTCTTGTATGTGGATGATATGTTGTTGGTTTGAAATGAAAAAGAAATTATCCAGGATTTGAAGACCCATTTGTCCTCCAAATTCGACATGAAAGATCTTGGCACTGCAAAATATATTTTGGGCATGGAAATTAAAAGAGATCAAACAAAGAGGAAGCTCTGGTTAAACTAGAGGAAGTACATTGAAACAATATTGCAGAGGTTTAATATGCACGATAGTAAACCAATGAAGGTTCCTATTCCTGTAGGTGTAAAGTTATCTGTTGAACAGTGTCCCAAGACACAAGAAGAGGAAGAGGAGATGTCCCGTGTTCCATATGCAAGTGCAGTCAGTAGCCTAATGTATGCGATGGTCTGTACTAGGCCAAACATTGAACATGAAGTGGGAGTATTGAGTATGTTTATGTCAAAACCAGGGAAGGAGCACTGGACAACAGTGAAGCGGGTTTTCAGGTATTTGTGTGGCACTAGTGATTATGGTTTGTGCTACCAAGGAAGACCAGGATTAGACAGAGTGTTGGATATTCGTGGCTTTGTTGATGCAGTTTAGGTCGGAGATATGGATTAGAGAAGATCTATAAGTGGGTATGTGTTTAACCTATTTGGAGGTGCATTCAATTGGATGAGTAAGAAACAATCGATAGTGGCACTATCAACTACAAAGGTAGAATACATGGTAGCCACTCATGCAAGCAAGGAAGAAGTTTGGTTGCAGAGATTGTGTTCAAGTATGGGGTTAGTACAGGGAGCTATAAGGATAGAGTGTGATATCCAAAGTGCAATTTTCTTGGCAAAGAACCCTGCATATCATTCAAATACAAAGCACATAGATGTTCAGTATCACTTTGTGAGGGATATGATAGAAGACAAAAAGGTGTTGCTAGTAAAGGTGGACACATTGAAGAATACTGTAGATGCATTGACAAAATCTGTGAGCTCCGAGAAGTTCTCTTGGTGTAGAGAAAAAATGGGCATTGTAGGGCTGGATAAATAACTAAGCTCTCTTTTTGTCCCCTATGGAAAGAAAACAACAAGTGGGAGATAAAAACCCAAAAGAAAGTTGTTAATAAAAAATCGTAATGCCCAATTCAAGATTAGAATTGTTTAACCCTCAATGATATAAATAACATAATATTTATTAGGATAAACAAAAACACATTATTTGTCATATGCCATCTAAGGTGTTATCTTAATGGGGAAGTGAAAGCCAAAACTTTTTGTGAAAAAATAATACTAGCTTTACCAGAGAATTAATGCTACATAACTAACCCTATACCAATGCAAAAATATTTGAACATAAGGACAAAATAATGTCAAATGTCGTTCCAAAATGGTATTCATTCCAATTAAATTGTATTTTCGTGCATTAAACATTGATAGATCACACTGGTTCATTTAATTCATCCACTTGTGACTCTATCATGCGGATAGGTCGGAATTAAGTATTGCTTGTGTGATACATAAGAGGAGCCCCCATGCATTATGATACCAAGTATGATTTGTTAAGTAAGTAGGAGTGATGGACTAAGGTAAGGAGAAATCACAAGTCATGAAATGTAATGGCTTGATGATTCCTATAAATAAAGTATGGTGAGTATTTGTTATGTCTCAAGTTTGAATAATTGTAAATGGAATGAATGAAATGCCCACATAGCACTCCAAACATATTTTAAACCTCAAAGGAAAAGAACTATACAACATCATGTTGGAAATGTCATGGATAGTTGGGGATGATTAAACTTTGTGGTATCCAAAGTTAGGGGTTTGAATTTTATCCATTTTACTATGTATATGAAATAACTCTATTTTAAAATAACTAGGAAACGTACCTTGAGGATAAAAGTTCCTCTATACTATGTAATCAATCTTAGAAAACTATTTGTGGGAATGTTGATCCTATATGAATTGAAGTATAACTTTCGATTAAAGAACAACTTGATTGTAACTTTACCAATGGCTATATGCTAACATTGAATTAATTGTAATTTAGAAATAATAATTGTGTAAATTGGAGGGGAAATACAGTTCATATCCATGTTGAACATGGATTTCCATGTTGAACATGTACTAATGGATTTCCATGGCTGATATCCATGTTGAACATGGATTTCCATTGTTGACCATGTTGAAAATGGTTTGATTATGTTGTCCATGGTTATCCATGGCTGTCCATGGTTGACTATGGGTGGTTATGGTTGTCCATGGTTTACCTTGGTTTGAATATGATTGGCCATGGAAAACCATAGTTTGACTATGCTTGACAATGGTTTGATTATTTTTTAACTATTGTTGACCATGGGTTGACTTTGATTGATGGTGGTTGACCATGGTTGACCATTATTGACTATTGTTGACCATGGGTTGACTTTGGTTGATGATGGTTGACCATGGTTGACCATTATTGACTATTATTGAAAATGGTTTACTATATTTCAACCATGGTCAACCATAGGCATCAACTATGGTTCAATATAGTTCATTATATGTCGCACATAGGTAGGCCATGATGGTTGTGGTAATTGTGGTTTACCATGGTAGCCATGTTGAGTATTGTTGACTATGATGCCAATATTGACTATGCTTGACCATGCCAACTATAATCAACAATAGTTAACATATATTAATGGATTTTAATGTCAACTATGGTTGATATCCATGTTGAACATGTATTTATGGATTTCCATGGTTGATATCCATGTTGAACATGTATTAATAGATTTCCATGGTTGATGTCCATGTTGAACATGGATTTCCATCATTGAATATGGTTGACCATGATTCACAAGGGTTGAATATGGTTGAATATTGTTGAATATGGTTGAATATAGCTGATTATGGTTGACTATGGGTGACTATGGTTATCTAGGGTTTATATTGGTTTGACTATGATTAATGATGGTTTGACGATAGTAGACCATGGTTTGACTATGCTTGACAATAGTTTGGTTATGGTGTGACTATTGTTGACCTTGGATCAACTATTATTGATGATGCTTGACATTAATTCACTATGGTTGAAAATGGTCTTACTATGGTTGACCATCATTTGACTATGGTTTTACTATGTTCAAATATGATTGGCTATAAATGACCATGCTTTGAATATGGTTAGACTATGGTTGAATTTGGTTGACTATGGTTTGACTAGCATTGTTGTGTATTAACTTTGTATATATTTTATGTCACTATGGTTCACTATGGACACTTGTAGTCAACCATGGTTAACCATGGTTTAGCTATCACTATGGTTTGACTATCACCATGGTTTATCTATAACTAACATATATAAACTCTATAAATATTTTATGCCACTATGGTTTGCTATAGTTCACTATATTTCAACCATGGTCAACCATGCCCATCAACTAGAGGTCACCATGGTCAACCCTAACCATCCATTGTAGGCCACAAAGTAAACCATAACCATCCATTATGGTTCAATATAGTTCACAATAGGTCACATGCAAATAAACCATGATCACTTGTGAAATTAAATGGTCTCTTGAAAACAAGAATAGGTAAATGAATGAAGGAGGGTCATAAAGCTTTTGGGAAGTTACAAAACTACCATAAAGTTACGAAACCAAGTCTTAACATTTCAGAATATTACTAGGTGCTTTCAAGAAATAAACATATCATGGAAACCCTAACTGCGAAGAGTGAGTTTTGATGAATGGTAATTTTGTTACAGCCTTCTCAATTGGTATATAAAAAGAATCGAATATCAATTGCGTGAGAAAGATATGGTGTCTGGTTAATGTCTGGTATGAGTGGGTTTAACTAGAGACTATTTTTTTCTCCATATATATGCTCCTGTATGTATCTCTACATGTTTAATTTTTGGATTCACAGTGGTGTTGTATATGCTTGCTTAGTGGTATTACAATTACTCATATCTCTGACTATGATATCAATGGAATATTTTATCTATTTCTTTTTTAACCAGTACAAATGCAACTTTGACATATGTTTGTTGTCACTAGAGTTTTATCATTTTAAGTGGAGGGCCTAAGAACGAGTAGGGCCATTATGGTTAATTTAATTAAGCTATTGAAAAAGCGCTGTTAGAGGCATGGCAGTTTCAAAAATTTATTGGAGAACTAAGGGGAGAAGGGTCAAGAGTCTCGTTGGGCGAAGATATTCCAAGCCTTAAAAAGATAAGCAATATGTGCTAATTTTCTTCCCTAGAAAAAATGCATATAATCTTTGTGTGCGTTGAAAGATAAAAGAAAACATATATATTTTTTGATAAGTAATAGGTCATTTGCAGACATAACTATTATATTGGATTTTCTTGGATAAATATACACTTGCTTAGATAAGTTTTTATATTGAATGCAAACATGCACAAAAGAATAGCTATATTGCTAGATGACTTGGAAAAGAAATAAGTATTTAATTGCACAAAAGATTGCACATGAATATCATTGGCATAAAAGTATTTGCATATGAAATAATAAGAGTCATGATTGTTCTTTGGCAGTTTGTGTACAAACTTTGTGCATGAAGTGGTAAGAACCAGATTATTTTCTTAGAAATTTGCTTATGAATCATGTGCATGTAGAGATAAAAAACCATGTATGTTTTTGGAAAATATTGTTTGTTTGTATGCCTAGAAGGAATGGTGATTATGTTAGGAAGAACACATGTTTCATGCAAATAAGAACAACTATTGTGTTATGAACTATTGTATAAGGAATAAGTTCTTTGCATGCAAAAAAAAATAGAACTATTGTGTTTGATTTCTTCCAAAGTCGGATTCTCCTTTGGAATGTGTAGATGTGTAAATGTAATTATCTTATGTGTTTCCTTTTTTTGGAAATATAAGAGATAAGTATCTCTTGAAAAGAATGAATATAAAAGGAAAATAAATCATGTTAGATTGCATGGAAAGAACCACTTTTGAACTAGATTTATTTAGCGAATATGTGTGAGATGCACAAACTAATAATCATTATGTTAATTTATCTTAGAAGAATATATGGTTATTTTCCACCATCTTGAAAAGAGAAAAGTGGGTTTGCATGCATAAAGAACTTCTACCATGCATTTGATTGATTAAAGAAGAAACATATGTAGCATGTAGGAGAAAAAAAATATAGCTGCTATGCCTTTGAATTCTTGGGGAAAATCCAAATATGTTATGCATGAACCAAATTAGTAGCCATTACCTTTAAAAGGAAATATGTTGATATGCATAAAAATATAGCCATGATATTAGCTTTCATGAAGGGAATATGGTCTATTATGTTAATATGATTTGGGAAAATTTCTATTGCATGAAAGAATGTGTTAATTATTTTATGGAAAATATTATGCATTAGCATCCAAGATGTAGTTAGATTTGAGCGAAAGGGAGATGTGTGTTTATGAAAGAAGAATAGATATCATATTAATGAGCAAGTGGTTGCATGCAAGAGATAATTACTAATGTGTCAACAATGTCTTGGAATAGGGCATGTATTTTCATATACTATAGTTATTGTAAATAGTTCTTCTTGAAACAAAACTGTAGAAATTTTATCGAAATGAAGATGCAGATTGCATGCACAATAATAGAATCTATCATGTTAGATTTCCCTTAGAAGGGGACATGCATTTGTATGCATAACAATAATAATAATAATATATGTTGTATTGGAAAAAATGTACTTAGTTACATGCTCAAAGAAACGCCGAGGGGCTAACCTTATTTGGATAAGTTTGATGTAATTACATGCACGGGAATCAAAGTTAAGATGCTAGTGTCCTTTAAATGAAAATGGATGGTTACAATGACTATCGTTTGGAAAAGAATGTGTACTTGTGTAAAGGGAATATCAGTTAATGTGGTATTTATTTTATAGACATGCTTTGATGGTTACATGCTTGTAACTAGTGCATATGCAGTGTTGTTAAAAGCTACATGTCACGACGTTTTGCTTGAATTTCATGGATGTATATGAATAGATGGTGAAGCAGAACTAGTATAGATTTATGAATTGGTTGATTAATACTTTATGTAATCATGATATCAATGTATGCTGACAACAACAATGGTAGGAAAGGATGGTGGCTTTTGAAAATGATAGATTATGTTTAACATGGTCGCAAGTAAAGAATTGATGGTACATTCAAATGAGTGCAAGCTATAGGATGGTCCACTAAAGGACAAACCAGGACACAAATATATAAAGATTAAAGATTTGAGGGGAACTGATATCATCATGATTGTAATAGTTATTAGCTAGATATTTTGTATTTAAATGACATTTCCTTTTAATATTTTATGAAAATGGTTAAGGGATAGACTCCCTTATAAGCCATTGAGTGAGGGGTGAAAACCCTCATGAGTGTTTCATAATAAAAGTAAACATTTGTTAGTTTTCACCGTACAAGGTTTCAAGGGTATATCAATGTCTAATTATGTGGTTGTACATTGTGCTTATTTTATGTTCTTTGCAGAAGAAGGTGTTTCTAATATCAAGTGCATGATTAACTAATATAGTTAAAGGAATCATGAAAACGGTTCAGGGTTACATCAGAAATTTTATGTCAATATGTGACAAGAGTGGTTGTTAATGATAATGTAACTTATTATTCCTCTATGAAACTTACTCTATGTAATGATCAAGATTATATATAATGGTTAAAGAGTAATTTGGTATATTAATTTGGATAGTTACCCACGGGTAAATTGTGTAAAAAAATTCTAACTCCATGCATTTTCATGTGAGGTTACCAGGGGATGTTTCAAGTGGTAGCAGAGTTGAAGGTTGCAACACTGGCACCTTTGGGGATTGTTAAGTGGAAAATAAATTAATTTATGCTACTTATTATAGGCCATTTTTCGCATCTAGTCAATAGGCCTTCAAACAAGATCAATTCATATCCTTCAACATATTTTAATCATCCCTACATAAAGCCCTAAGCATGTCTGTGTTGAATCCCTGAGTTTCTTCTCTTTATTTCTAAATTCCCAAGCTTATAAGGCCCAACAAACCTTGGCTCTTTAGGTACTAGCATTGACGACTAGGTTTACCTTCTTTGCACCCGCGTTGATCACCAGGTTACTCAGTCTTGAGGGTGGACTGCTTCTAGAAATTTGGGAAAAATTAAAATAATCTCGAAGATTTCTCTTCCAGAAGCTTCCTGAGGTTGTTTCAACCATTTATCTTGGATAAAAATTTGAATCCTATCCGATTCCACCTTGGAGAAACCACCATATTATCCCTTGAGTTCATCCTCTCATCACTTTTCAATCTCAAGCCTAGATTGGTAAATGGATAAGAATTCATGAACTACCTCTCAAATCTATATATTTATAGTCATCCATGGGCAAGGGGTTGGCCTTTGGAGATTGATTCTACCCTCGTGTTGTTTCTTTAGAGTCATTATTCCATTATTCCATGCATTAGGGTGACATAGAGGTATACTTTGTGGCAAGGAAGGACAAGTCAGCTTGGGGAGATCTTCTACAAGATCAAATCCTATTTTTGGTTGTACTCTCTCCATTTCTATTAATATAAAGAGTAGACCATTTTTGTATATGTGATGTTATGATTTCAGGTATTTCAATACCATTTTTATCTATTGAATGAAGTGATTGGATTATGCTATATATATGTCGTAGATATTTGGCTTGTCTTATTTTACTATGCAAGTTCTAATGATAGTAATCAGAGCAAGGATTGGAGTGTACAAGCTGAGGAAGGAGCGAAGCTTGCGATGAGCTATCTTGCACAATAGCTGACCGATATGCTTTGGCACTCCAATAGTATGTCGTTGTAATCACATAAGAAGATCGTGCAAGAAAATTCTATCTGTCTTTTATTTCCTTAGGTTGGTTAAGGCAATGGTATTTTTTCCTTAGAGAGTGTAATCTAACTCCCAAAACTACCAAACTCTCTCAATTTTCTTTCCAAATGCATGTACTCAATAAATACACCTATTTTCCTCCCTAATATACATGTCTTTTTCTAATTTCAAGTTTTCCTGGGACTTTAATGCCATTATTTGACCACTTTTCCAAATTGGTTACGTGGTGCTATTTTTCCCCTTACCTGTCTTTCCTCACGCTCTTGGTAGGGAACATGAATTTCTTTTTTATTTCCACTTGGAAAAATCGGTTGTGTAACAAACAACCATTTGCTCCTCCCATAAACTCATAGTACGTCTTATTCTCACATGGTGCACAAAATGGTGTTTAAGTAATTTTATTTATCAACAATTACTTACAATCATCATAATATCATGTAATGTTCTCAAATTATACTTTCAAATAGGAAACAATAATTAGAAATGACTAATTATTTTCGAACTTGCTCAATAATTGAAACTCAGGTTATTATAGGATCTACAACAAAGTTGAAATTGTTTGTCCTTATTTGTTTCATATTATTATGAAATCAATAAGGAGGCTCATAAAGTTTAGTGGTTTGAAAGAAAACACATCTTGAGCGAGTTGAATACTTTAGCAGATCACATTTTCAAGGAAGCATTACAAATTCAACCAAGTGCTTTAGAGATTGATGAATTTTTGGATGACTAGACATTAGAAGTAGTGGTAATACAATTTTAGCCATAATGTTGTTCTTTCATTTTGGACTAAGTCAATTATGAAGTTATATGAAATTTAGGCTTTCTTGTATGGAAAATATATTGATTTTACACTGTTTGTTTTTCCATAAATAAGATTTATCCTTTTAAGGCCTTGTTTGAAGGACATAGTTGTTTTTTTTATATTTTTTCTTTGGATAATTTTTATTAGGACCAAACCTAAGTGGTCATCACAATGTATATTTTCATTATCATAAATTGTTTGGGTGGTAGATAGAAAAATTGGAATCCTTCACTCAATCTCCATACTATCATGAAGGTTGAAGATAATCATAATTTTAAATCTTTTGGATTAAGCCTACTCCAAAAGTGCATGAACCTCACTTCCTTTTCCCTCATCATCATCAATGCCCTACAACTACAACTCAATGTCATCTAATGGAACATATATTAACCTTGTCTCAAGAGTTGTACCGTCCACCTCATCATCAATATTGGGAGCATAATCTAGATCTATATAGCATTGTGTTAGTGGTCCCTATAAATAATTTGGTGCTTTCCTTGTAAGAAGGGGAAGACTACTATGCACACAAACTATTTTTTCCACTATGTCAGAGGTAACTCTATGCCTCTTAATAGAGAGGATAAAACTATATGTGGAATAGTTCCTTTCTATAACTAAGGAACTAGAAACCTAGGATAGTAAAAAAAAATTATCGAGTTTTTTTGTCATCCATCCTCCACCATCCACTAGTACTTCCTTGTGTCATACCCAAGAAATTCTTCTTTATAGTGTTAAAGATATAGGAACTACTAAACATTGCAAAGGAAAGAAATTTATATTGAATTACAATTTCGTTCTCTAGTGTATACATCTTTTGTATGGAATTAATATACCCTTGTTTCACATTAGGAACATATATAGGTGAAATTCTACCTTCCCTCTCTGCATACCATTTTGGATTAGGTGCATAAGTAACCATAGGAAAAGGCGTGTTTAATTTGTTCAATATATTTTTTGTCATCTTTTGAATTTCATTAAAAACTTACAAAGAGAGCTCCCTTTGACACATGATGGAATTAATAGGTTTTTTATTGATTATGTTATCAATTAACTTAGATATTTCCCCAAGATTAGGGGAATCTAAATTCTCATTCCTAATAAGCTCTAATATTGGAGAGGTAAAAGAGATAATGTATTTGAAATCAGATCAGCAATGTTGTTAGTTGTAAGTGGTATATATGGTACCTTCCATGTATACCACTTACAACTAACAACAATGGCCATTAAGGCCTATTACACCTATGACATACAATCAAGAAGAATAAAATATGTGAAATACCTTGTATCAACTTGTTTCAAGAACTATTTCTTTGCATAAATGATGTAAATATCTAGAGAGACATGGTGGTTGCAAATGAGCATATGTTCCTCTCTTGCATCCAAAATAATGTGAGTGGTCAAAGCAAATTTTCCAATATATTTGGCTGCATGATTCAAAGCGTGCATGCAAAAAGGAATTCAAAATAGGCGTTTATACCTTCTTTGAATCATTAACCCCATAGTCCAAAAAATTGCCACAACATCTCTGATAACCTCAAATATATTTGTAAGACCAATCTCTTCAATTTCATCCTTCAATTCCTCAAACTCAAAACTTTAATCCTTCATCTTTCCAATACAATCAATTTCATTTAAGAAATACGACCGACCTTAAGAAGTCACAATGATCTTGAATAAGGGTCCTTGTTGAATATTTGTCCAATCATCCATGGTGATTGGACACCCATAATAAACCCATGATTTTCTAATACTTTCCATCATCAACCCTTGAATCTTTTATATCCCTCTATCTAACAAGGTTGCTCGAATTTTATTGAAACCAAGTGGTTGAAAAGATGGGATACCAATAATGATTTTCCTTGTCATCTCTTTGTAGAGAAGAGAATGGGTAGTATCCTCTATCGTCTCTCTTTGTTGCATATTAAAATTTTCTATGACAACAACCTTCTTGCCAGAAGTAATGTTACTATAACACATAATTGAATCAACTTCATCATGGTCATTGGCTTCTCCTTGAGATAACTCCACTTAGCTATGAACTCTTCGCTTTGTAAAAATGGAAAAATTGCCCTAGTCATATCTAGGAAAAAATAGTACCACCTATGGCATCCATATGAAGTTTAGTCATTTCATCTCTTCTTTCCAATGTGCAATTGCATAATTTTACTCCATCCCCTTGAATAACCAATCATTTATGGCAGTCTATTGTAGATTCCATTAAATACATGATTATAAAGGTTGCATAACCATTTGTTTGAACCACCACTATTATTCCTCTTGTTTTGAGTGATCCTTTTCACAAATGGCAACAAAGGTTTCTTCACATTAATTGCAACAAAAACTAATTTTGAAATTGACTCAAAATTGTGATTACATTTGGTGGTCCTCTCATATTACATTGAGGATATGGAGAAGAGTTATCCATGTGAATAGTTTTGGAGATTTAGAAAATGATTCCATAAACAAAAATGTTCAAACTAAAAGTTTTTAAAAAATAATTTAAATTAAATTTAAAATTTAAATGAAATATTAATATATTATATTATAGTATTTATTAGTAATACAATTAAAAATTACTAATAGGTTCGAGAAAGATTAGCACAAGTTAAAAAGATTAAAAATTAAAAATATCTATATTTTTTTGATAAGAAATAAAAATCAACTCCACGAGTCCTTGATAAATGGTCATCGAGTGCTCTGTTAAGGCACTCCTTGATGTGAAGTCATTGGTTCAATTCCCCACCTTGATCGGGGTGATATATTGGACATGATGAAGATGTAGTCCCACCATTCTTAACATTTAAACTTTAACATATATAAAAAATAAAACTAGTACAACCACATTAAAATATTAGTGTGCTTTATATCGCCGAAGGCTTTATAAATATAACAAAAAAACTATTGCAACACGATGAATGCCTTACCAATGTACACATTTACCTGATTAACCATTTAACTTGAGAAAAAAAAAGGAATTACACATTTATCTTATTGACCACATTAAAAATATTAATGTGGTACAAGTTTACCTAATTAACCATGTATAAAAAAGTTATGGGTCAAGTTTAACTTGAGAAAAAAAGGGTTACACATCTATTTTATTGACCACATTAAAAATATTAATGTCTTTGATATATTGATGTAGTTGATATAGCCGAAGGCTTTGTAAATATAACAAAAAAAACTATTGCAACAAAAAACTATAATTCCTTACCAATGTCCACATTTACCCTAATTAGCCATGCATAAAAAGGTTATGGGGCAACTTTAACATGAGAAAAAAAAGTTATTACACATTTATGTAAAATGGACCATTTTGCTAAATAAAATTCGCTTATATATTAATTTTCTCATCTAATTAGAATATGAACTTATTAGAATTGGAATAATCTCAAATTCCTAGGAAATTGGTCGGTGAGGAGCTATGTGGCACGAATCTAATTTTTTGAGGAAAAAAAGGAATTACACATATTACTGTAAAATGGACCATTTTGCTAAATAAAATTTGACTATATATTAATTTCCCCATCTAATTAGAATATGAACTTATTAGAATTGGAATAATCTCAAATCCCTAGGAAATTGAACGTAATAATCTAATTTTTTAAATTTATTAAAAGTCAATGCAACCTAATAAACTCTGTGACAAACTAGCCTCGTTGATAAACATTAAGACTAAGCATATGTTGAGCATAACTAAGCATACGTTGAGCATATTCCCTTGACAATAAATCTAGGCTGTCAATTAAACAAAAAAAGTCAACAGATCCTCATCCACCTTAAGTTGAAATAAGAAGTCTTCAGAAATAATTAAAATAACATACCTCTATGATAACATAAGAGAACATGCCTAGTGAGTCATTGTTCATTAAGGAGGAGTGCAAAGCCTACAATTTTTTGTGATTTCTAAAAAAGCTGGGTGAAAACATGCTATTTCATGAGAATGGGTTGTCTCCTCATGGAATCACGTAGAGAAGGTAAGCCTAGGAAGAAAATGAGACCAAGATCAAAATGAATAGAAATGAGAACCCTTTATGTTGGAAATGACATTGTAACAACAAATTGGATTGGCATCAAACTAGAGTTGCATCAATTTGCTAGAGCAGTATATGGAATTGCGTCAATATGCAAATGGATTTGTGTTGGTCTACTGAGTTAGTCTATGTTAAGAATGAATGAGGGAATACCACTAGGTAGGTCTGCATTTGTTGGAATTGCATGGGTTTTAATTTGATTGAGTTGTATGGATCTGCATTAAGAAAAAAAGGTGAATAAGGAAATATGATGGTGCTTGGAGGAGAAAACAAAAGGGGCATGAGGGAATTGATGTTAGGGTTAATGCTCGAAAAAATATTCATGTGGGAAATAGAGCACACCAATGGGGTTTCTATTTTTATATTTTAAACTTCATTAAAATGGGGCAAATCAATGATCAACCATCCCCATTTTTTTTTGGGATAGGGAGATAGTCACCAAAATTATCCAAAGACAAAATGGCAACAACCTGGATGTCCCCAAGCATCTACTGGCATCCTTGCAGGATCTAGAATGTTCCCAACTTGTTTTAAACACTTGGGGATGTCGTAACATAAGTTATGATTGGTGTTCTCTTTACTAGGGAGGGGTGCATCCTTAAGCAATATATATATATTTAAAATTTATAATCTTTTTTGGAATTAGCAGTTATATGGATTTATGGAAAGCCCTTCAGAAAAATGGTGCATAATCACAGTTCCAACTTTATTGGAAATATATAGTTATTGTAGTTAAAGCTATATAATTATTCATTGCTTTAATTAACAATTTTGAAAAATATGTAATATTTAAAATCTAATATTGTAACTTATCATGAGTAGTTAGAATGGTGGTGATTCATATTGATAATGAAGTTCATTTTTTTTGTCAAGTTGTCGATGTTCCTTCTGGGTTGACCTGTGGCTTAAGAAAGCATGACCCAAGGGCATCTAATTCGTCAAAGTCACACGAGGATCACACCGAGGTTAGGCCACACCATCCTAAGTCGTCAAAGTCACCTGGGGATCACACCCGTCCTAGGCCACTCCAGCCCTAAGTTGAATAGATTTTATAGTGTCTCCTCCCCCTAGCATAGGCACAACAACCTCCGTGAGGTTTAATCCTGGTTGCCTTGCTAAGGAGGCTCATCCTCAACCAGTTGTGCTAGTGAGACTTGACATAAGGTAGTTCATCTTGATTGATTTCTTTGCTTAGCATTATTTAATATGGTTTGTAGACTAAGATATTGGAAATCTTTTTTTTAGAAAAAACACACTGTAATTACTGATGTATTTTTTTATTTTTCAATTTCATATATAATAATAATAATAATAA
>APFE031038072.1:14818-31530 GCA_000404065.3 Pinus taeda
ATATAATATATAATATATTTATTCCGACAGAAAAGGTTGGATGGCTCTCAAGACCCCGCGGGAAACGTTTTTCTACCTGGCCAAAAAAATGTCAGGGTTTGATTACCTTTTGCTCAGAGAACTGGATTATGATTCCTGTAGACTATGGAACCTAAAATGTAACCTCGAGCTATCAACTACAATATGATAGAAATCCTTTGAGCACTATGAACTCTGAAACTCGTCGAAGAACCTTTGGGGTATCTCACAAACCACAAGCTCTAAATTACCACATGGTGTTGGTTGAGTCCCATGGGACCGCAAACTCCAAAATTCATCGAAGTACATTTGGGTATCTGTGTCGGTGGAATCTGTTAAAGTTCCATAAGGAAATCTATGTTATTCATTAATAAAATAATGTTACAAATAAATATATGAAGTGTTGTCTCAAGATAGGGAAAATATCTTGGACACACAATCACTTGGTTGAAAGAATATCTCAACCACACTCCAATTTAGGAAACAATGCCTAACTAATAGGAACAAACTCCTTTACATAGAAAGAATAAAAAATGAGATAAGTAGGAATTACATTTTCCAACACTCCCCCATAATGACTACTTGTCTCGATTTCAATCTGCAAAGTCTAGTTATGGTCAAACATAACCAAAGAATATGTCATCATTCGTATAAAGGAACAACCATCAATTAGAATGCATGGGTGCCCAACCGCAAGTTTAGTAGGATGTCCTTCGCATACATGCTTCTGTCAACCATTATAACTACATACATGTACCTATACCTGTAAATCTCCCTCCATTATCATCATGGGTTTTATTATATTACTCATAACCATGCTCTGGGTTTTATCAGATTACCCTCAACCATGCCAACAAGGGCTCTCAGCTACCAAGGCTCAACATAGCCATGAAGGATAAACTCTGCCACCAAGACACTCAATTCAGCCACAAAGGCTTAACACAACCAGGAAGGCTTGCCACATACCCAACTTAACTAGGCCCAGGGTTTTCTCGGCTCATCCTCAACCATGCCAAGGGTTTTTTCGGCTAACCCTAAACCATGCCTACAGGAATCCCTACCCACTTCACTCTCACACGTGGTTTCTAGCTTACTACAAACCAACATTGCACAGTGGTTTTCGGCTAACCAAAAACCTACAATTACAAAGTGGTTTTAAGATTACCACGAAATTTATGGGGGTACACATGCCTAATTAGGCTCACATTACACACTCCAATTCTTGGAGTTACCAGGTACATACATTATAAATACCACTACAAAAAATTCTAGACTTGCTTACTAATAAATGTATGTGACAAATATTACATGATCATGAGTCTATTCTGAAAACCCACACAAACTTGGTTGTCCATCATTTCCTAATTTTGAATGTTGTTGTTACATCGTCTACCATCTACTGCACTTCAACCAACTAATATCAACCTTCATCAACATTTACACAATACCAACTTCTTCTAAAATCATGCTCAGTGCTTTTCTCTTGAATATTTTCAACCTCAAATAGAAATTGCTAGAGTGATCAATTCTAACAAATTGCATCTACATGTTGATTTGATTAGACTTAACATGTTTCATTTACAAAAATAAAAAATAGAATTCAAGAACACATACACTAATTTGCGGCATTATGAAAAAAATTGGTTTCCAAATCTTCACCCATGTGGGTTGAGCTTTCCTTTGTGTTCCTTGTTAGTGTGTTTCTATGTATTTGCATGATTCAATGCATGAACGATTTAGAGATGCAGGATTCAAACCACTAAGGGAGTTCTGAACACGGTGGTCACGCAATCAAGTGCAGTCGAACCAAATCAAAGCGATACTTTTAAGGTGCCTCATCTAAGGAGAGCGACACAAAACTACCTACTATGTTTATCTTCAGCGTTGCAACCAAGAAAAACAACAGCTACACCAATAGGCTACCTCTCAAAACATGAGCTACACATATTACAAAATTCTATGCTCAGCCTACTCAAACACCATCGATACAAGAGCGCAGTCTATAAAATTGCACCAATGTGGGGTTGGGCACAACAACCTCAGATATATCAACTAAAATGACCAAGATCTCTCCATCTCCCATGAAACAACACTAAATTCATCAGCCTTTCCACTAGATATGGAACATGTATTGATGACCAACAAGGCCCCCAGTTGCGAATCTCCTCAATGGATTCCTTACATAATCAAGATCAAAAGCAATAAATTTCATTAATTTTTCATTTCATCTGTAAATAAACTATTATAAAAACATAGCCATCTTCAAAACAACCTCATCATTAGTGCTAAGGGAAATTTGCACTCCACCACCGTTATGTAGAAAGGAGCATCGTTGCCCCTCAAGAACAACAACTCAATGTTGCCGCCCATTTGTTTTTGCTCTCATCTTCATCTTCGTAGTAGAGAATCCTCATTTACATTTCAAATTATCGGAGGACATTGGCTTCAACATGCAGACTCTTTTCACTCAATTCAACCCCCAAAATATATCATTGCTTCTCCCAAACTCACACGGCTTGCAGCAGCGACACCAACACAACCTGATGAGGTAGATTTTCCTAGAATGGCTCAAATGCGTACCTCTTCTCGTATGATGGCTAGAAATCCTAATGAAGAATTCGAGGAAGTCAGATCGAAAAACTATGCCTCATGCTGCACAAATTTGTTCCACAATCTCGTAGCACAGGGCTACTCTTAGCATAGTCGAATCCTTACCTCAGAGCTTTGATGCTATATAAAGGTTGCAGGAGTGGCTCACATGGTGGCTTCAATCAATAAACTTCAGCATGAATCACAGGCGAGGTTTGCAAACCATTCCACCAATGATGCCCACATTGTTAAGGTTGACTCTATCTCTTTGACTCTAGGATCGATCAGCTTAGGTGGTTTCCAACCGTCATCTACGCTCTTCAGCTTAGGTGGTTTCCAACCGTCATCTACACTCTTCAGGATTGATCAACATTCCCTCCTACGAGTAGATCTTATTTTACGTTGCAAATTCAAATGATGGAAAAACATATACACTCTAAACAAACAGACTTACTCTCTATTTCCCTCGGCTCAGGAGGGGCCAAGGCCAGGTCCTCACGGGCTCTGGTACCATGTTAAATTTCCATAAGGAAATCAATTGTTATTCATTAATCAAATAATGCTACAAATAAATATATGAAGTGTTGTCTCAAGATAGGGAAACTATCTTGGAGGCACAATCACTTGGTTGAGAGAATATCTCAACCACACTCCAATCTAGGAAACAACTCCTAACTAATAGGAATAGACTCATTTACATAACAAGAATCACAACTAAGACAAGTAGGAATTACATTTTCCAACATAATCTTGTGTGGGTCGTTTTTGTTATTGGCTCTATAAGGGGGAGCTCCCATTATGACGAGGCCAAAAATTAAACACAAATTTTAGAGAGAGTGTTTTAGCATTTTGTGCACTGTTTTAATCAAAATTTCTAGTTTCATTTCATTTGACAGTATGTAGCAGATTTTTTTGGAGTCATTTCAATAGCTGGGTCACCTAGATTTCACCAAGATTTTGCATAATTTGTATAAAAATCCCAGGGTCTATTGTTCTTAGTCATTATGTACCCAGATTTTAGTGTAAAATAAAATGACTCAATTATTTTGCTCATTTTCTATAGGTGTTCTGATTTGTGTACTTGGTTTTTAATTTTAATTATTGTTCCTAATTCATACTTTTGATATTTATTGTTATTTTCCATTAAAAATATTACACCATTTCTTCGTGTTCATCCATCCCAAAATAACTTATATTTCATATTTCTAATATATAGATTTTTTTTAATTATATCTTATTAAAAATTTAATTTTATATATTTATAGATTATATGTACATAATATATATATGAATATGATTATATTATTTAAAATTATTTTAATGTGTAACGCATATTTTTTTTTTCAAAACTTAATTTAAAATCATGTATTACTTATTATTTCTTTATAATTCAACATTATATTGAATTATTATTAAGCACTATTGCAAATATCTTACACATACTTTTATTATTGGTAAATTATTTTTTGATGTAACAGATCATGTTATCCAATATCAGCTTCCCACCAGCGTCCGAATATTGGATTGTAGAACACTAATTTGTTAGATATTTAAAACTTTTTGTTTATTTATTAATATTTATATTTTAATGTAAAGTTGATGTTAAAAACTTTTCGTTTATTTATTAATATAAAAGTGTATTCATATGAATGGGTCGTTTTCATTTTAAATATAAATTTTATATGGTTTATATATGCTTGATATTGGGTACCGCTTTTAATCTCTAGTTTTCTTGCTAATAAGTTCGAGTATTTAATTTAATATATAATTAAGTAGATAATTAAATTAAATTTATTTAATAAAATAATATTGATTTACGATTTACAAAATAATAATTTTAATTTAGTTTTTTAAATTATTAATAATTTTTTATTTTATAGTTTATCTTAATTTTTATCATATTTTATTATTTAAATATTTCTATAAATATTTAATATCACTTTTCTAATAATAAAGGATATCTTTTTGAAAAAATTATCTATAAGAATAAAATACACTATTAGATAATACTTCTATACATATAAATATTATGCTGACCGGATCTTTACAATTATACTTCATATAATAATAATTATATATTGTGATTGATATTTTATCATTAACTCACATGTTATTCTTATATGTTATCAGTGAGATTTACAATTCTAATATATAAATGGATTACTGCATTTTAACATATTTTTTATATAAAGTGTAATGATGTAAATATTATGGGAATAAATATTTTATATTCTTTTTTAAATTATATATATTAATATATATATATTATAATTTATAATTGTTATAGGAAAAATCCTGTTATCTATATATATATAATATTTTGTAATAAGATTAGTGTCATATGTGGAATTGATTCTAATAAAATTAAAATTCACTAAACGAAAAAATAAAATAAATTTTTTTGTAAGGAAAAAAATACTTTATACTATTTATATATTTTTTATAAAATTAGTGTTTATGTGTGAATTGATTCTAATAGACTTAAAATTTACAAAGAAAAAATAAAATAAAATTTTTATCACAGGATTGTATTGCTTTATATTTTATAAACTATGTAACACCTATCCTTAAAATAATATAATGTATAGTAACTCTATTAAAAAAAAAAGATTTACCATGACCCATGGGTTATAGTGTAACCGAACTTCATTACTATAATTGATTAAAGCACACATTTCATAGATTACTGTTGTACTCACTAAATTTTATATCACACGCCTAATTAAGTCGCTGAAACGGTTTGTACATGATAATTAAATTTCTCGATATTAACTCTGATTAAACACAACATTACATTGACATTCCTCGACCTTTTCCGATTGGTCCACGGTTGGATGGCTGCCAACTGCCAGGTCTCATCTTCATCGGGTGTCATCTCTATCAAAGAACACTCCTTTAAACACATACAGAACAAACTTGTCTTCATTTGATGGCTAAACTGGTTTTTATATATAGAGAAGAAGTTTATGGAGTTCGGTGGGACGGTGGCTTCTCCAGGAAGCTGTCCATTCTCCAATGCGTCCCCCAAATTCTTCAGATTAATTTAGTGGCTGTATTAATGGCAGGTGGTTGGAATTAATACCTTCCAACACTCCCCCTTAATTCCAACCATATGAAAAATATACTATAGCACAATATACAAGACACTATACTTTTAATTGTCATGCATGCTAGTTTAAGTCTCAGCTAGGCTTACACAAAACATTTCATTTTTGCCTTTTTGCTAAAGGGTCCATGCTTGCTCATTTGATGGTGTAGTTTCATCTTCACCTTTCTGGCTTTCCTAAAAAAATCCTTCTACTCCTTGCTTACGTACTTAACATCAGCAACCTTTTCCGCATTGGGATGAATGCAAGACCCCGAACAAGGTAATCTAATTCAAGTTATCCCCACTTTCCATGAGGAGCCACCAAAATACACTCATCTTCGAACATAAGCGGCCTTCGAACAACATCCATGGTAGTATCCTCTATTGTCGCAGAAATCTTAGAAACAGAGCCAATCACATTACTAGCAATTGGGTTCAAGGACAAACAAGTTTTGCTCTCTTGTGGAATGGACTCCACCTCTGAATATTTATGGTCATCAACAAAATCATTGTGTTGATCTAATAGTTCTTGTGACTCAAAAATACTATCGGAATAAAATATATTATCAGGCCCAAAAATACTTCCAAATAAACTCTCCAAAACATCATTTAAAAGATCAGCGTCCAATATTTTCCCACTCATTGTACTTCAATCATAGCAGTAACCTTATATACACAGTGGCAACCACAACCAACTCATTTACAGTAGTATCTCCACACAAGGAGTTCGAGTTGGATTTCAGGCAACAATGTTCATTTCCTTTTTCAAGCTTCACTGCCTTTTTCAGGCAGCTTCATCAAACCGTTCCAGTGAAAACTCCTTGGCTTTCACACCTCACTTTACATCACAATAGGCAGCAGAGGCCTACTCCTCACCCTTCCATGCTTCAGTGAGATCAATTCACGAAATGTTTGCACATGTCTGCAATACAGTCATTGGATTCCACTCGTCTTAGTCAACACCACAGTGGTAATGCGTCAAACAATAATAACACACAAAACAAACACTTCTATCACACAACACCGATATGGAGTGGCACCATAATCACCTCCCACACACCGCACAAGCGTCAACGAGTATCTCAACAACGTTTTCACCTCCAACTTGGATCGCCCTTTTCTACTTGCATGAACACCAAACGACCATGACCACTAGCCAACTCCGCCACCAACTACTCCCAGCTTTGACTGCACACCACCGACACCTCACAACGAGTGTTTAATCCACGCATCCACTGTAATAATCTTCCACGCTGCTGCTACCTTGACCTCCTCTGTAGCAACTCTTCAAATGCACACCGCGGCTACTCTCCAAAAATGTCGTTGCCTCGACTTACTCTCTAGCAATTTTCCACGCTGCCTCTGTCTCATATCAAAGACAAAACTAAACACATAAAACACCGGCAAGACACGAGCTCTCCTTCTCACACTCTACGCTAGCGGACAACTCCTCTTGTTTTCTATGCCTCTTCCAATGGCTCCACTTGACAACAATTTCATGCTCTTTCTCTTTCACCCCTATCGAGCCCTTCTCTGGCTCTTCACACCACAGAGCCCACAACTCTGCACACCATCAAGCTTACATCTCTGGCTTTGAGCTGACACTCTGCACACCATGGAGCTTACAACTTTGGCTCTGGGCTCACATGCTCCTAGGCTCACCCTTATGCCCTCTTCTGGACAATGCTAGACCACACACAGCTCCACAAGGCGACCTCTCAATAGCTCACTTGAGCTCTGTCTCCAACAACGCCAAACAACAAAACAGTTAATCTTTGCACAACGGACACTCCATCTCACGCGAAAACAACAATGACAACTCTTCAAGTTCAGTCTTCTTGACCTTTAAATACAACTCCGTACAAACACAACTCAAAAGCTTCACACAACAGATCTTTGTTAAATCCTAGCAGCGACACCATTAAACCACATCTTTTTCTTACACGGATTCTCATTGAATATGTGGTTACATACAAGAAACTAAGTACGAACAACATCCCTCAAAGCTCCAACGCTTAATCAATTGTCTCTTTGCAGCACACTTGCCCACATCTCTCGCTGCTTCCAACAACAACCCACTCCATACGTAGATTCACTAACAGCAGTGCTTTTGTGGCTCTCAAGCTCTCAAAGCACAGTGCCCTCTTCAAACAATTTCACAATGCTGCTCAAATCCATATGCACCTCACAATGCCACTCACACAACGTCAAATCGTACAATGTCTTCGGGACAACGCTCTCACAGACTGCACTCTCCACAGCAGTAAACAACACCAGGGTTTGACTGACCTCACAACCCAGGATGGGCTTTTTTTTGCTGCCGCCTAAACACTAAGCCGAAACCATCGGCTCTGTTACCATATCAGAGAACACTCCCTTAAACACATAAAAACACTGAACAAACTTGTCCTCATTCGATGGCTAAACCAGTTTTTATACACAGAGAAAACGTTTTTGGAGTTCGTGAGGCGGTGGCTTCTCCGGGAAGCTGTCCATTCTCCAACGCATCCCCCAAATCCTCTAATCCTCTAAATTAGCAGCTGTATTAATGGCGGATGGTTGGAATTAATACCTTCCAACAATGTGTTGTCGGGTTACCGTTCAATAGAGGCGTTGAGTTCGATGTTCCATTGGATCTCGAGGGTCTACCCTTACGATCTAGCACCTTGTCTCTGTTCTGTGGTCATTCTGTTTGGTTTGGCTCTTGGAGCCATAACCTGTGGAAACTCTAGTAAGTTCTACGATAACCTTGCTCATGCCATCTCTTCTTCATCTGCTACACGTCATGGAGGGCCTTCCTGGAGTTCCAACTTGCTAACTGGTTCGCCTCGAAGCTACACGTTGCCGTCTCACGGTTATTTATTCTCTCTAGTAAGTTCTATGATAACCTTGCTCAGGCCATCTCTTCTTCATCTGCTACGTGTCGTGGAGGGCCTGCCTGGAGTTCCAACTTGATAATTGGTTCGCTTGGGAGCTACACGTTGCTATCCCACGGTTATTTATTCTCTTCGGGTAATATGATAAACACGGGTCACATCGTTTGTTTTTCTGGTTAATTTTTTTCTCTTAATTAGCGGGTATGCATATAATTCTTTGTCGAAGGTATTAAGATTATCCCCTTTTCTTTGCAGGCATTGCGTTTACAGTGGTACCCAAAGCCTTTGCCATTGAGAACCACTGTTACACCCGCCTTTCCTCAAGTACGTCGACAAGTGATCAAGGGTTATCTGTTGGGGATTTTTCTGGTAAAATCCCCAAAAAAAAAAAAAAAAAAAAAACTGAATACAGAGCAATGCTCTGTTTTTCTCCTCAGGATCTTTTGCACAGGGAAGCTAGATAAAAATTTCTTAGCAGAAATATTTTCACACACAAATAAAACTTGTGTTCATTAATAAAATGCTTGATACAAAAGATCTTCATCTTAACAGAGGAATTTTACCAAGACTGCTTCAGATGCAGTTAAAACAAAAAAAAAAATACTCTGTCTCCCAGCACTCCTGTACTTTACAAAAACTCTGTCTCTGTTGTAAATTCCACACCTCACAGTGGTGCGCATATTGGGTTTTCATTCTCCCTCATATTAGCACTGTTGTGCATTAAAAAGACACCCTCAAAAGAAAACATTCCAGCTGCTTACATTTCAACATTTACACTGTTGTGTATTACAGTCACGCTACTGTGCCTCTCTCACATTACATATGCAATGCACACTGTGGGAGATTGCATTTCAATAACAAAACAAAAAAAAAAATTTCATTCGCACACTTCTGGTGCGTATTCTCCTCTCTCATTTCATACAAAACAACAACAAGCATTATATTCAATCTCTCTACTGCGCATTCCCTTTTTAACAAAAAAAATACCTTGATGTATTTACGCTGCTGCGTATTACATTCATTCAACCTGCTGTAAAATTCTTCTTTCATTCGCTGCGGCGAGTTTCACTTTTCATTTTCATTGCAATTTCAACCAACAGAGTTTTCCCATGCGCTGCTGCGTGCTCTCTTATTCATTCGCGCTCTGCTTTCAATGCTGCCCCTTTTTCTTCTTTTCTCGCACTGCTGTGCGTTTTTTTCATATATCAGAATGAACAAAAACATAACATACCCCTTTTTGTTTGACTTGTGCCGTGTTAAAAAAAAATAAAATTAAAGCTTTTACCTAACTTTACTGACCGCCGTAGATTTATATTAATTACATTAATATGGTTTCCCCATTCGCTGGACAATTCTTCAGCAATATATCTGTCATTATCATAACCGTTGATTTGCCTTCAGAAATCCGACGGCTATGGTCAATATAGGGAGGCCCTTCTTATCGACCTTTATGTTCCGGGGGATGGGCAGTTTTGAGACCGTACTTTGGATGTGTGGCAGCAAGTCGGGGTGTTCGGAGCGCTCGAAGGAAAAACCACTCTGTGTGAAAGGTGGTGCGGGGAACTGTACTGGCGGTTTTCCGGAAATGAATGCCTGTTGCACGATGGTTGATTCGGCAACTCACTGTGCTACCGTCGCTGTCCAACTGTCTGCGTCCACCAACACTGCACGCGGTTGGAATTAATATTCCAACGCTCCCCTTTAATTTCAACTGCTGGGCGTTCAGACATACCCAGATACTTCCTCAGAATTATTTTTACTACCAGTTACAAAAAAAAGGTCTTCCTCTTGACAAAGGGATTACAAAACTGCTGTTACAAAAAAAAGTCTTCCTCACATAGAGGGATTCACCAGAGATTATGCTGAAGAGCATTTTCCTCTTAACCAGAGGGATTTACCAGTCTATGCTGAAAAGCATCTTCCTCTTGACAAAGGGATTCGCCAAAGACAATAGATATTCCTCTTAATAGAGGGATTCACTGGAGATTATGCCGAAGAGAATCTTCCTCTTTAACAGAGGGATTCACCAAAAAACTGCTTCAAGTGCAGTTCCAAAACAAAAAATCAACTTCACTGTCTCTTCTAAAAAATACTCTCTCTCTGTATTCAAAATTAACACTGCTGAAGCACTGTTGTGTCTGCACTGCTGTGCATTTTTCAAAAACAAAATACTTTGTCTCTTTTGGAACAATTACTCTGTCTCGGCTTACAAATTTACACTGCTGTGTGTAAATATTTCTTACATTCACAGCTGTTGCATATATTGCATTTCAGTTCAATGAACAACACACTCATTGCACTTGCATTTACTGCTGTAAAGAAAAATTTCTTTTATATGTGTTGATGCCCATTACATTTCGTTTCTTCAACAAAAAAAAACTTCATGCTGCTGCATTTTTCATATTCACACTGCTATGTGTTTTTACTACATATTCTCCAACAACAAAAAACAAGACTTACATTATCCTTTTCAATGTTGTGTGAAAAATTTCATGATTGTACTGATGCGTGCTTCTATTTTCTACATTACATGCTCCTCCTTCATTTTACTCTGCTATGTAAATTCTTCATTTCATTTTATTTTTGATTTTACTCACCTTCTGCTTCGTTTTGTTTCCCTTTTTCTTATCGCGCTACTGCACCTTCACTTTCATTACATTACATTGAACAAAAACTTACCTCACACTTCTGTGTGTAATGCATTACAATGAAACAACAAAAAAAATTCCATGCAATCTCCATGCCCTGCAGACTTTTTTCTCTGCTTTTATGGCAGATTTAATTGCATATCTCTCCCCTATAAGAAGATCTTCATCAAAGAATAACTGTTAATATAATTCAGCAATAATGATAAAAAATTACAGGCTCCCCCTAACTGTATGCATTGTCTTCTTTCAACAAAGTTTTCTCAAAAGAAACTTAGATCGACTGGAGAGCTCAAGGGACTTTCAGACTGTATTTCCTTCCTTCTCCATACTTGTGTAACTTTCTTCTTTTGCGTGGGTCTAGCTTGCATAGAAGCCCATGTTAAGTTACAATCACGTGCCATATGCCCAATGTTATGACACTTGAAACATTCTACATTGTTCATGAATAAGATTTCATGATTTCTTCCTATAAAATTGTTTCTTGGAGGTTGTCGAAGACCATAACATCTATCTCTATGAAATTCTCTACAGTCTTTTGCTATATGACCAAAGTTTGAGCAAGAATAATAATAGCCAAAAAATGAACTTTGGTACCTGGGAGATGGAGGTTTCCTTGATGTATTTCTGAAGCCTTTCTGCCTTGAGATCCTTTGATGATAACCATTCCCTCTTGCCTCTTTGACATCATCTACATTTCTTTTTGGAATAGGATTTCTTCTATTGTAGCCTTGATCTTTTTCCTTTCCTTCGCTGGAACTAGGAGCATCACGATTTCTTTCTGGCTTCTTCACATCTCTTTTGCTTAAAGCATTTTCATTCTTGTTTGAGGGTTCACCTGCATACCCAAGTCCTGATTTAACAAATGGACATCTGTGATAGCTGAGCATATCATCCAAGGCTTGAGAGATCTTCATGATTTTGTTAATCCTTTCAACCTTTTTCCTGAGGAGGACAATCTCTTCTTCCAATTTTTCACACTCATTATTCTTCTTTGCAAGTTGTTCCTCAGTTTCTTCCTTGCTACAAGTAGCTTTAGCTGCTACTATTTTAAAGGAGATGATATCTGACTTCATTTTGGAGATTTCTTCATTCTTTGCTTGACTGATTTCCATTTTCTTTTCAGCTTCTTGTGCCTATTTCCCGGCTTCTTGTAGCTCAGACTTAAGGGAGGAGACCTCTACCTTGTACTGTCCAATCTCTTCTACAAGTTTGTTCACTCTCTTGTGCCTTTGTTCAAGTTGACTTGAAAAGATATCTTCCTGCTTCTTTGCTTTATTCAATTTATTTGTCATGGATATGACTTCTTCATGATGCTTCCTTTTGCTTTGATCAAGTTCCTTCTTAAGCTTGGCAAGCTCTTCATCCCTTTCTTGTACTTGCAGCTTGATGAGGTCAACCTTCTCATCTTCAGCTTCTATGATGGGTTCAGAATTTCCTTCTTGACTGATGGTCATGGTCAGTGCTCCCTTTGCATGAAGGTCATGAAGTCTGTCCCATATATTCTTTGCTGATGAATATTTTCCTAGATTCTTCTTTACAGAATCAGGCAATCCATCCAAGATTGTCTTTGCTGCTTCTGCATTGTACTCTTTGGATTATTTATCCATCTTGCTATCATCAATCACTGAATCCCAAATTTCAATCCCTTGAGACTTTAAGAAAGTCCTCATTTTTATTTCCCATATATCAAAGTTCCCATTGAACCTTGGAGCCTCAAATAGAATGTTTTCAAATAGATTGCCTTCTATTTTAGTAGAAGAGGGAGACACATCCTTAGGAGGATTCGGACTTTCTTCTTTGACCTTGCCATTCTTTACAGTGCCTTAAAATACTTGATTGTGTATTTTAAAACAACTCATTGTTTCTTCAACAACAACACACAAAAAAAACTTCGAAGAATACCTTTGATTCTTTTGCCCGAGACTTCACTCTGTTGGAGAAGATTTACTGCTGCAACAAAAGGAACCTTCCTTCAGCTTCTTTACACCTTCAAAGAGCCTAGATCTGCTCTGATACCACTGTTGGGGATTTTTCTGGTAAAATCCCAAAAACAAAAAAAAAAATTAATTGAATACAGAGCAATGCTCTGTTTTTCTCCTCAGGATCTTTTGCACAGGGAAGCTAAATAAAAATTTCTTAGCAGAAAGAGTTTCACACAAAAATAAAACTTGTGTTCATTAATAAAATGCTTGATACAAAATATCTTCATCTTAACAGAGGAATTTTACCAAGACTGCTTCATATGCAGTTAAAACAAAAAAAAATTACTCTGTCTCCCAACACTCCTGTACTTTACAAAAACTCTGTCTCTGTTGTAAATTCCACACCTCACACTGGTGTGCATATTGGGTTTTCATTCTCCCTCATATTAGCACTGCTGTGCATTAAAAAGACACCCTCAAAAGAAAACACTCCAACTGCTTACATTTCAACATTTACACTGTTGTGTATTATAGTCACGCTACTGCGCCTCTCTCACATTACATATGCAATGCACACTGTGGGAGATTGCATTTCAATAACAAAACAAAAAAAAACCTTTTCATTCGTACACATCTGGTGCTTATTCCCCTCTCTCATTTCATACAAAGCAACAACAAGCATTATATTCAATCTCTCTACTGCGCATTCCCTTTTTAACAAAAAAAAATACCTTGATCTATTTACGCTGCTGCCTATTACATTCATTCAACCTGCTGTAAAATTCCTCTTTCATTCACTGCGGCAAGTTTCACTTTTCATTTCCATTGCAATTTCAACCAACATAAATTACCCATGCGCTGCTGCGTGCTCTCTTATTCATTCACGCTTTGCTTTCAACGCTGCCCCTTTTTTTTATTTTCTCGCACTGCTGTGCGTTTTTTTTCATATATCAGAAAGAAAAAAAACATAACATACCCCTTTTTGTTTGATTTGTGCCATGTTAAAAAAAAAAATTAAAGCTTTTACCTAACTTTACTGACTGCCGTAGATTTATATTAATTACATTAATATGGTTTCCCCATTCGCTAGACAATTCTTCAGCAATATATCTCACGCTACCTTCTGCCAAAAAGTACCCTGTATCTGGTCTTAAATTCTTCACATGGCGATATAAATAATTTCTGGAACAAAGGTACTCATCTGAGAACTGCAATGTACGTTTAAAATTGAAACATGCTCCCGTTATCATAACCGTTGATCTGCCCTCAGAAATCTGACGGCTATGGTCAATATCGGGAGGCCCTTCTTACCGAGCTTTACCTTTCGGGGGATGGGCGGATTTGAGACCGTACTTTGGACGCGTGGCAGCAAGTCGGGGTGTTCGGAGTGCTCAAAGGAAAAACCACTCTGTGTGAAAGGTGGTGCGGGGAACTGTACTGGCGGTTTTCCGGAAATGAATGCCTGCTGCACGATGGCTGATTCGGCAACTCACTGTGCTGCCGTCGCTGTCCAACTGTCCGCGTCCACCAACACTGCACGCAGTTGGAATTAATATTCCAAAATTATCTTCATATTTTCGTTGTAAATATTACTATAGTGATTGTTGCAGGGTCTTGGCCCACTAGAGGATAGGTGCCGGTGCGAGGCCTTAAGAGGACCCGGATTTCCCCATCGCGAAACATGCGGGTATGAAGGCCTTCCTTCTGTTTGACTGCCTTTCTTCCTATATGATGGTTTGTGTTGTGGATTATACTAATCCTAATAATTTTGTTAATATCTAATGTTTATGCTAATGAAATACAATTCCCTTATCCAGGGTTGTTCGTCCTGCAAAACGTCGTTCCTTGGCTTCCATTCTAGGACTGCCGTAAGAACAAATTTGAAGGGTTACCTGGAAGTTAATCGCATTCTCGCTGTCTTTAACAAGAAGTTTCCTTATTAGTCCCTGCCTGGGACTATTAGCGATCGATCCATCGTTGACCAGCTATTAATTAGCTTTGACCAAGTAAAATTTCCTGTACATATCAGGTTTAAGCCAATGTTTGAAATAAAATTTTCTGCTCAATAAATTTTTATCCAAAGTTTGTGTTTCGACCTCTTATTGCAGGCTTCGCTCCGTTCGAGACATATTTTTCCCCATCTCCCACTTATATCCAAATTTTTACATGCTTTCAACATTTCCAAATTTTACACACATATAACTTGGATTTCCGGTAATCCACATGCCGGTTTAGGTGAATAAAGTATCGCATTTTAAAATAAATAGTATAGTGGTTTAGGTGGATAGCATTTTAAAAATAAATAAGAGTAAGTAACTTATTAAATATAAAGAGAAGTTCATAAACATTTTCTTATTAATAATTGTACGTTTTCAAAGATCATTTTGTATAATTGTATGACTATTAATATTATTTATTGATATTGCAGAATGTTGTTGTTAAATGCAGTCTATGTAATCCCATACAAAGTGCAATAATGGCAAAATAAACTTTAATTTTTTACCTACCTCGAAGTATAAATAAAATGCGTTAAAAAAGATTACACAAAATTACAATAATTTTACTTTTTACAATATTTATATTGTGTGGTATTCTATTAAAGAAAAAGATCTATTACGATGACTAACAATGTGGTCGATCAATTGACATTTAAAAAGGAATAAGTTTATTTCTATTTTAAGAACTTATATCAAAACCAACATTCATACGAATAAAACAAGCATTCATATATTTTACTTCAAAATGTATGGTAAAAAAATAATACACGTAGGCGTTTTGTCCTTTATATATGAAATATTTGTATATTAATATATTTAAATAAAAAATTTGGAATAGTCAATATTAAAAATTAAATTATTTTGATAGTGAAATTAAAAATGAAGTATATTATTAAATTAAATTGAAATTAAAATTTTAGGTTTTTTTTTTTTTTAAAGTTTGGTAGATCATAGTTTTCATAGTGTCTAATATATCACTTATTAATTGATTAAGTGTATGTTGCATTTTAGCCTAAGTTTTTGGTACGTATTTTGAGTGTCCTACATGCAGGACAGATGTTTGCATATGGTGGTTCAACCGGGCCAGATGTTTGTGCGGCTAATTCAATGTGTTTCACAGAGCCCTGCCGCAAAGCCCAGGGTATTTTATTTCAGCGGCAGAGAGTTCCGGGGTTGGAGGAGTTGCAAGAGCAGAGTTTTCGAGCCAGAGAAATAGCTCTGCGCCCTCTTTGTAAGTGTTTTCCTGCCTTTTGCTTCGCATTTACATGGCTTTTCCAGAGCTAACATACCCAGATTTGCTTCAATAAGCCTTTTGAGGCCCTAGTTATTTGTCAGTAGAGAAAAAGGACTTCTACGGTTTTGGTCTGTCTTTTTACACTGACTTCGTCATCATCTGTTCGAGTTTTCCGTATCTTTTCTGAACAGTGTGCTTTTTGTGTCTTTTTTTCCTAATTTTCATTGTTTCCGGGTACTTGTATTTTCTAGTTAGGTTGAATTTGAATACTTTTGAGAGATTTGGGAATTTAAAGTTTATCGTTTTCTGATTTCTACTTTTAGCATGGTGAGGAGTATAC
>APFE031038075.1:0-10243 GCA_000404065.3 Pinus taeda
ACATATTGACCAAGGAATACATGAAATAATTCATTAACAAATCATTGAGAAGAATGGACTTATTTGTATTAAATAATCAAAGGAACCATTACAACCTGAGCCTTGGTGTTGTGCAAGCTCCTCCCAGGGTCCAGCAAGAGATTTCCTCTACTTTGATAAGCTCACCCACTCCCACTATGGCAACAAGGAAGGATAGTGATCTCTCCTCACAAGTCAACAAATGGAAGTCCTAATTCCAGCAGCATTTACCCTATAGAATGTTCAGCTTTCAACCTTTTCCTCCTTTGGCCCAATGCCTGTATTTATAGTATTCTAGAAGAGGTTATTCAGTTCCAACATCAATGGGATACTCCCTCTTTTGGATGGGGTAGCTCCTCTCTTGATGGGATAAGCTCCTCTATCATAGGGGTGCATGAACCATCTGGAGGCGCTCAATACACGTCAAAACTCTTCTAGAAGGCTCTAGAAGTGACCACAAGTAACTTTTTAAAGATGAAACTTGCGCCTTTTGACCTTTACAGGGGTACGCACCCTAGCTTTAGTATACAGAGCGTATTACTACGCAGGTCTAATGTATATGGAGTGCGTACACGCAGGAAAGGGAGAGAGAATCTGCGTACCCAGAGATAAACATGTTTTTAAGTGACTTTCTCTCCCTTTGAGGTTTTGACATGAAGAGCAGAGGTATGGGGCTTGACAAAGAGGACAATGTGGCTATTGATGAGGCCACATACTGCAGATAGTCAGGGTGACAAAATTCAGTGTAACAAGGGATGGATTTCCACGGAGATCTAGACTTGATGTTACCAGCTAGAGCACAGTGGGGTGCTATAGGTAAATTGTTTGACCAAAGTGTTTTTTGATTTTAAAGCTTCTACATTTTTTTTTGTTTTTTTACTATCTTCAAGAATAAACAAAATCATTTTTTATGTATGCAGATGTTGGACCTGTTTGACCCATGGGTCACTAGCAAGTGGTAGGTGGGCCAACACAGAGACCTGTTGGGAGAAAAATTCTCCAAGGCTTAGATTTAGCCGAGACACTGACTGAACTACAATACCACATAGAGGGTTTGACCTTAGGCATTTTGGATGTCTGGATCGAGGAGTTCCCTATGGGACTGTAGCCCCACACCATTGGCATTTCAAGTCATTGGATGAGACTTTAACGGATGATAGCACAGGCTGTGACCTATTATCATGAGCATCACTAGTCTACTTAGTTTCTTTCTACATGCATTTTGAGTTTTTGGGTCAGATGACCAATTTTTGTCTTGGACACCAACTATTTGCAAAAAAATTTAAAAGAACTATCTATTTTACTTTTAGAGTTTTATTATGGTTATGTGATGCAATCCTATTCAACTGATGATGTGAATTGAAAATATTTACTTTACATATGTCACAAATGTCTATTTAACACATAATTCACTAGAGAATCAGTTAATGTGTTTAAATTTCTTGAAATATGTTGATATTGAATAAACTCAAAATACCTTTCCAAAATACAAACTCTAAGGAACATGTGTTGAATTGCTTGGTTTCACATGGTATAAATGCCAATAAGTTGTAGTACAATGAGTTGTGAGTCTAGCCTAATGATGATTCAATGTATGCCAAGTGAAATGGAATAAGAGAGAAGTTCAATCATTGTGCTATACTCAATGATATTGTTTGTTGATCGACCAATACAAATCCCTCTAAAAGTAACTAACTCGCCACTTGGAGCGAAAATGTCCCATGTTGCAAAGGATAAGTTCTATGTACTATGACTAGCCCCATCAGCGTAACCAACAAATGGTTTTGAAAAGTTCGACATCTGCAACAATTGCAAAGTGGATTACTTAACCAAATAAAAACTCTAAAAGAAACACACGCACACATGCAATCAAAGCATATATACAGTGAGTTTTACTACACTTAACTAAGCATAGTAACCTTTAAGGTATAGCCCATTTCGAGGCTGCGACAATGGAATTCCATCATAGTCTACGAACTCATAGGCACCTTTCATCAAAATACGCTTAACAATATAAGGGCCCATTCATAGCGGTTCAAATTTTCCTGATCCAAGTTTATCAGACTTGTGATCGTAAAGCAAGGCCAAGTAACCTTCTGAGAAGACACAAGGTTTGACATTTTTATCATTTTGTGCCTTAATATGTTTCTTATGCACTTCGTTAGCCAATGCGGGATCATGATGGGTTTCATCTAGATGGATTAACTCCAAGAAACACGCTTCTTCTTCAAAAGTGTAGGGTAGAAGGCCAATCACGAGTTTGAGAGACGAGATTTCACATTGAATTGGTAAGACTACTTCCAAACAATACACCAACTGAAAGGGTGTGAATTCGGTCGCATTTCTCACCGAGGTCTGATATGCCCACAGAGCGGAGTATAGGATTAAATGCCAATTTCTTTTATGAACTCCAATCATTCTTTGCAACATGTGCTTAAGGACTTTGTTGATGGCCTCAACTTGTCCATTAGCTTGCAGGTAGTATGGAGTAGAACTATCATGTGATATTCCTAACTTGGCGGTCAACTCAACTATCATGTGATTGCGAAAATGCAGTCGATGATCTATAACTATGGCTTGTGGTACAACAAACTTGGAAACCACATGGTTGAAGAAAAATAAAGCAGCCCTTTCACCATTGTTTTTCAATGTTGGCATCGCCTCGACCCATTTGGTAAAATAGTCATTGGTGACTATAATATACCCATGACCCCCGACCAAGGTGGGGTTACATGTCATAAAGTTAATGCCCCATTTGGTGAATGGGCCAACAACAATGACTGGATGCAAAGGTGTAGGTGGTAGTCTAGTTTTTCGGTCATATATCTGGCATGCATGACAACTTCTCATAGCAATAATGCAATATTTAAATATGGTTGGCTAGAAGTAACGAGCATGGAGAACTCTCTGCACTGTAGCATACCTAGATAAGTGTCCAACACAAGCACCTGAATGACATTCATTCAAAGCTTTCTCGGCTTCCTCATGAATGAGGCACCTACGTAAAATCATATCGACACCACGAGGATAAAGCGTATCACCTATGATCATATAATCTTTGGCTTGGTGTCGAGTACGTCGTTGTTTAGAATGAGAGGTATTAGGCCAGAAATCTTGGGTCTAGAGATAGACCAATATATCTCCAGACCACGGATCACTTCATGAGATAAGAAACAAAGACTCATCTAAGATTGATGCTTCTAATGTTGAATCATTGGAGGATGAGTGAAGATCGCAAAGTAACTCGATGAAGACAAGAGATTTCTTTGATTTAGATTTGATGAATTCTAAATCAAACTCCTATAAAATAACTATCCATTTTGAATATTTGCCCCCTAGCAATTGACGTGACAAAATTTATGTCATAGGGTTGTAATTTAAGACAATAGTAGTTTTACAGAGGAGGAGGATGTAATGACAAAATCTTTGCACAAATTGAGTGGCTGCCAAAGCTAACTTTTCGACATAGGAATACTTACCTTCTATATCATTGAGATTACGACTCAAGTAATAAATAGGATGTTCAATTCCACTTTCTTCTTAGACTAAAACCATGCCAATGGTTTTATCTACAACGACGAGATACAGGTAATAATATTTTTGATAGTTTGGGGCATACAATCACGATGCTCTAATCGGGGAATCTTTAAGAGCATCAAAAGAAGCTTTGCAACCTAATCCCAATGGAAGGGTACCCCTTTCTTCAATAGACAAGTAAAACCTTTAGCTAATTCGATAAAGTTTTGAATGAACTTCCTTAGAAAGTTTTCCTTCCCTTGAAGTCTTTGTAACTATAATAAGTTTAAAGGTGGAGGCAAGTCAAGGATTGCCTGAACCTTAATTGGATCGATTCGAATTCCATCTTTTGAGACCACGAATCCAAGAAATCAATAAGAGCTGACACAAAACACACACTTGTGTGGATTGAGTCGTATCTTGTAGTGTCAGCACCATAAAAATATTGATCTTAAATGTTGCGGGTGATTAGTCCGCTTTCATGAATGAGTAGGAAAATCATCAAGATAAGGTTGTAAAATTTGCTTGATGTCATGGAAGGCATAATTCATCACCCTCTGAAATGTAGCCCTTGCATTCTTCAAACCAAAAGGTAAATTTCAATAAGCGAATGTGCCCCACGGACAAATAAAAGTTGTTTTAGATTGGTCTTATGGGCGGATATTGATTTGATTGTAACTAGAATATACATCCATGAAGGAGAAAATTTCACATCTGGCATATTCGTCAATAATCTATTCAATAAAGGGTGTAGGATAATTGTCTTTTGGGCATGCTTGATTTACATCCCTATAATCGATGCACACTCAAATTATCCCTTGTTTTTCATAACTGGAACAATGTTAGATACCCAATCGGTAACAGGTACAGGAAAAACGAAGCCAACACGCAAGAGTTTTTCAACCTCTGCTTTAATGGCAATGACTTTCTTTGGATGAACAGGTTGAAGTTGTTGTTGTAATGGTTTGACATCAGGGTACATTTTAATTTCATGTTCAACAATGCTTGAGTCAATTTCTGGCATCTCCTCATAAGACCATGCAAAAATATCTCTAAATTCATGAAAAATAGCACAGTAATTATCAAGGTCCAATGGAGAACAAGATTTGCTGACATGAATGTTTTATACAATGTTAGGCCTGGTCGAAATGTTTATAGAAATTGTTTCTTCTATGTTTGAAAAATGATGCTCAAAATCTACAGTATCTACTCTAACAGAATTCGATGGGAAATTAATGATTGATGGGTGGTTTAGTTCATTTGAATAATCTTCGATGTCATCTGGAAGATGGGAACGCTGATGATAACCTTCCCATAGTTCCTATCCTATCATCATTGATTGGATGATTCCTTCATCTGTAGAATGTATACGTGAAAAAGGATCTAAAGAGGTACCATACTCTAATGACCTATCTACCTATACAATTGTTGAGTGTGGATTTGGGTTTTCCACACAGGCCTAAAAGATTGATTGCTATGATGATTCAATGGGGCTTAACGACATCACCTCAAAATTACTATCAAATTCAACTTGGTTGGTAATCCTCCGTAAATCAAATGACATGGAGGAAATCATGTTGCAAGTCTCTACTCTTGCCACTTCTGCCAAATCAAATGGTGACGGGAGGGTAAAAGTACCCATTAGGGAAGGATCTTTAAAGATACCTACTTTAAAACTTTGAAGTGATAGTGGGGGTTCGTGTACCAACAGAATGCTTCCCATAGCCTGTGAACTATTAGAAAAGAAGGCTAGCTGATCAATGTCTATGACTCCACCCTTAAAAGGGAATGCAATAGTATGAAAGTATGTGGAAACCACAACAACCATAGCATATATGCAAGGCCTTCCCATTAAAAGGTTGTAATTGAGGGGTCCATCATCTACCTCAACTTCAATAGTAACCATTTTTCCCCAAGTTTGATTTGTAGGTTACTCAAAATTGCCCATGGAGTATATGTTTTCTATCAAAAGCTTTCAACATGGTTGGTGATCTTGAAAATGGTAGTGAACCAAGTGTTTTCTTGCAGCTCATGGACATAATGCAAGTAGATTCCCCCTCATCAATAATAGTTCGGTGAACATTTTTATTGAGAGATTTTACTTGGATTAGGAAAATTAATTGCGTTGGTAACTGTGGTGAATATCCCAAATGCTTAAAAACCACAAGATTTGAATCCATAGGATATATTCCACCTATTGCTGACAGTAAAGCCTGCTATTGGAAGGGACAATTTTGCAACACCTTCACTGTTGACATAGCAGAAGGCGATTGAGCATGATCTTCCACTATGTTATAATTTTGAGTTGCTCTAGCCCGAGGGTTGCATATCGATTTGTGCACAACTCCCTTTGGTGGTTTTATTGTCAATTCAGGTACATTTGGTGGAACAACTTCAGATGAAGTCGAAGTTGAAGGATTTGGTTGATCAGTGGCCTGATTATTTGATGATGATGGATTTCCATAATCTTTGTTTCGTGTTGACACCAAAAATTCATTTTGTGGCTTTATGATGGATAACATGAGTACTTGGGATGTGGAAGCATGGTCTGTTGCAACCAAATGTGTCTCTAGGGTTGGAAATGGATCAGTCAACACTGCCGACGTGTTTGAAGTCTTTAAAAGTTTAGAGACCTCAAAGCGATATGGAAAATCTCTTGGAAATGCTCATCATTACATATGAGACATGGATAACGAGGTTTCCTTTGCCGAAGTAGAGGAATCAAATGATTTCTCTAGAGGGGAATTTTCTTGTTTCTTTTTTATTTTCCCCTTTTTCTTACTCCCTAGTTGCTTTAGATTTTTTCCTTTGTCAGATGACACAGCATTAATCTCAGAGGAAAGAGTATTTTTTGATGCATTGGTAGTTTGATTGGAAACAACAAGAGTTTGACCAGATGGTCTTCCTGTTATTTGTGTGCTTGAAGAACCGATCACACCATTGCTAGCATGAGAATCCTTACTTGATTGTGGAGGAGGAGGAACAATGAAAGCTAGTCGAGGTGCATTGGTTATTTTATCATAAAGTGTTCCGGATTGTGTGTAAATGAAATCCAAGTATTGGGAATGAGCAATAACTTGCTCTTCTGTGACAACTCCAACTTTTACCACATCCTCGGTGATTGATGGCAACAAGGATTTTATGAACCACTCAGCTAAAAGCTGATCGGGAACATATGTCTTAACTATTCGACAATGATGCCGCCACTCATGAATATGATCTGATATATGGGTAGCAGAAGTCTGTTTAAAGTTGGTAAGGAGTTTCATTCCAGTCTCATATCTAATAGGTAACTAGAAGTGGGTCAAAAAAGTAATGGCTAAAGTGGTGAAATTATGGAAAGAAGCTCTAAGTAATTCAATGTACCATTTAGCAGGTAGACCAGTAAGTGTTCCTTGGAAAATATGAAGACTGACTGAATTGTTATTGAAGGAGTTTGATGAACACTACACATGAAAGGTCATAACATGATTTGATGCATCTTCTCCATCAAATTCCGGTTGAGGACATCGGTGATGACCATGGTGTAGAAGAAACACCTGAGTGGGTTCTAGACAATGATTGGTAACCAATCGAGATGAACGATTCACCATACAGGTGTGACTCAGGTGTGGTAGAAAACATCGAAGAGGTTACAACATAAGATTCTGTTGCAACTGCATCAGATGATACAGTTTGAGATGTTGACAGTTATTCAGCCATAGTTAATTGACCCAAAAGTTGCCCTAAGGAATCGATGGGTACTTGAAAAGAAGCAAGACCAAATGAAATGAAAAAATAAGGAGTATTAGGATAAAGATAAAGCCCAGTTCCAAAGTGAAATGGGGTTCCATGTGTGGAATATTCCTCCAATTCCTCCTCTATAGCAATTAAACCTGGTGGAAGAAATTCACTATCAGGTTCGTAAAAGATTTTCGGTGTTGCTGAAGTTGAAGTTTCAATAGTTACTGATGTCTGAGGGGTAACCAGTTGATCATCTTTCAATAAAGTAACAACTTCTGAATGTTCAAATTCGAAGTCCATATGTTCGGGTAAATGAACAATAGTTCAGAAAGAGGTTCCTGAACATCTTCAGGTTCAAATGTAACTTCTGTTTGAACTGGGATAGAATCTAGATTAAATTCTAGTTGAACTGATTCAAGTTCATAAGTACTTTCTTGTTGAGCAATTTCAAGTTGAGGATCAATTTGTTGTTGAAAAAATTTGGTTATTGTTTCACTAGGATCGGTGCTAATGTCCTTAGGTAATTGTGAAACTTATTCTTTAGAAACAGATGTACCAGAAATAGTTGGAGTAACTGGAGTCTATGTACTTATAGAAATAGATGATTCAGGTAACTCAGATGAAGAGCTAGGAGTTCTTGATGTACTAGGCTCAGTTAAGCAAGACGGATTTTCCTGAATTGGTGTCACTTCGGGAGGTGTTGGATACCTATACCAATAGGTTTCATATTTCATGATTGGATATCAAAGGTCCAAATATGCTCTGCTTTGGCAAATGCAAAGATCTCATATTTCCCTAAGAAGGCAATGTCTGTATCAGTTTTGATAAGAACCCAATTTTCATGGGTGGTCCAACAGTGTAATCTAGATCATGCCATGTTTTCAATTTCCATGTTGTATAATAGAGAATGATATCTGTCCAAACTGTTTAATCTTGGCAGATAAGTAGCTAGGTAGAGAAACTAAGGTTCCCAACTATTTAATCTGGGACCTTGGAAGGAATAAGGGTTGTATTAGATAGGAGATGCAAGCAAAAAAGCCAGTGAAAAGAAAAGGCATTCAAAGGGTTTGCAAGTCCAAGTGCACCCTCCAAGAAGGAACAAAAAATGCTAGGAAAACTAGTTGGGTAGGTAGATGGGGTTGCAGAAATGGTGCCTCTTTCAAGATCAAAGTTGCTGAAACATCTACAGAAAGAGTAACACACTGGAGCATGACTAATTTCCTTGTTTTCCTCTGTTTTTCACTCATTACTAACACCCTGCCCCAGATGCACAGAGCACAGAAATCAATATCTTTGAAATATTCTTATGGCTTTAAGAAGCCACATTTCTTGTGTAAAAATCCTTTCATTTTGATGTACTCCTTATTTCAAGTTGTTCTTCAAAGAAACTTTGCTAAATCAGCCCTCACTCATATGTTCCTTCCATGCTAACAGCTAACTCTACTATTCTAAGCCCCTATACCCCTTTATCCCTATTAGTATAAACACCATGGTGTATAAACCCCACAATGCATAAATATCCCCTCCCTGGCACTATAGCCATAATATTCTTTCCCTGGGACTTGGATTGACACCCGGTCAAGGTCAAGAACTCATGACTCACCTTTTGCCTCCCCTGAGAAACCACTTTCCCTACTCAAAAACCCTCAAAAACCCTCAAAAAACCTTGAAAAGCCTTTTGAAAAACCCAAAAATTACCAAAGGGGTGGAAAGCCTTGAAAAATTACCCTCCCCGCGCTTTATCCTAAGGTCGGGGGTCATTTGCCCTTTATGTTTTATAAAACCTGTTTTGACCCTCTTTTCTATAATTTGTGCCTATAAATGATTTTTCGCCTAAACCCATGCTAAACCCGCGAAAACCCCCCAATCCTAAAGTTCCCGACGTATTATTAAACTGAATATTTTAATGGCCGAGCGGGCCCCTTCCAAACATGCACGACCGGTCGGAGGGCCCGCCAGCCGTCCGATCTCCGCCGGTCGAGATCCAAGGGTGGGCGGTCAATATCATGACCCAAGATGCCGACCGATAACGTCCAGGGAGAGCGGTTTTCGGACCGTACAGGGACGCGTGGCGGGCACGGAAGTTGTTCGGAGCTCCCTCCCAGATACCACCTCTGGTCCAAAAGCGGTGCGCGGAACCCGCTTACCACCCCTCCAATTACCGCCTTCCACCACCACGTCACTCTGACGTCACCTCACGTCCGTCCGCTCCCGCGCCCCGTCAACCTCCACGCTATCTTGCCACTGCACCATCCTGCCACCGTGTCCCGCCACCCTGGCTAGCACGTCAGTGCCACGTCATCACCGTACGCCGGGCCCACCATGACGTCATGCTGACGTCATCAGCGGAAAAGCGCCAATCGCGTTATTTTACAAAAATTAACGTTATAACCGGCCTAATAAGCCGTTTTTGGTCATTTTCATTTGATTAAGAAAGAGAGCCGTTAAACGACCAGCTGCTGCGAAATTTGACCCCGACAGCCAATTTGAAGATTTCGACCGTTGAAAGTCCAGAACTCACGGTGCCAAGCCGCCACAGCTCAGCTCGCAAGTGTCCAAGCCGATTTATCCAGGTATTTAGCCAGTTTCCTCCGTTTTGCCCGTGCTTTCTAAATTCTCTGTAAATCCACCAATTAACTCCATTAAAACCTGCAAATTATAGTTCTGCCTATCACATAAAGCCTGTCAAGTAACCTACAGCACCCTAAAACCGCAATTCAGTGAGACAGCGCTCGTTTCGCGGGCTTATACCCCAGAATCCTTCCCGAGGTACTCGGCATTGTTCCCTTTTGCCAAGTACAATCCAACTGCTACTACAACAGAGAAACCTGAGGAAACCCTGCGAAAATTCTCAGTAACCATTCATACCCTGTGAATTTCACAGAAAAAACAGATAACCCAGCTTGCAAATTCCCTCTGCAAAGGAAGAACTCACTGTATTAGCAGTTGAGTCAAAGCCAAAAGCACTTGATTGAATAACTGCCTA
>APFE031038082.1:0-19739 GCA_000404065.3 Pinus taeda
TATAGGCTGTGGAAGACTAGGGACAACACTTCCATCTTTATAGTTGTGAGTGGTATGCTTCTTGGTTGCCATAAATTTTTCTTTCCATTTTTCTTTCTAACCTGAATGCCTTCTCTAATGAATCAGGTTCCCAAAGGCGAACATCATGTTGGATATTATCCTTTAAAGACCCTATGAACACATCAATCCTATGCTCCTCTGGCATATCTTTTACCCTTATGTTCAATTTTTGGAACTCCTCAATGTGCTCCATTATTGAACCCTTTTGTTTGAGACTTATCAATTGGCTAAAAAAAGTGTTGCTTTTTGTATCCTCATAATGTGCTATCAATTCTTCCGTAAAAATTGCCCAAGTGATAAATTGTTTACGAGAGCAAAGCATTGATACCATACAAACTGATTTGGTTCCAAATATAAAGTTGCCATACGTACCTCTTGTGTGTTTTGCACATTATTGAGATCGAAAAATTGCTCCATCTGTAATATCCATGTTGTGGGATCCTTGCCATCAAACTTCCTCATATCAATTTTTGGAATATGTTGGGTCTTCGACTCAACATTAGAGTCTATGAAATCATGATTAACATTTCTTTTGCTCTCATCATGAGTTTCCTTTACTACCCTTTCACCATTAGTAAGCATTTCTTGTAGAAACTTTGTTAAATCTGTCTTCAAATATTCCATGTATGTCTTTAATTCTATCTTCAAATCATCCATCTTAGCTTCCACGTCAATCATATTAGCTTATACACCTTTCTTTAAACAGTCCATCTTAGCTTCTACACCTTTCTTTAAACCATCCATCTTAGAGTCTGTTCCTTTTTGTGCAAGGGACAAGTGTTGCACTTGGTCTTGTAATTTTGATATATCATGTTGCATTTCTTCCTCTTCTTCATGAGTCATGCTAGAGTTTTCAGGTTCCTTACTAGGTATTTGCATTTTCTTTTATCGGGGCATCAGCTACCGATAATAATGCTCTACTATGCCCCTTGAATTCCTTCAAAATAAATTTCAAACCAATCTTAAGCAAAAATTTAAAAGAATCTACACACCTTTTTTTTACTTTATAGGAGCTCGATATTGCCTCTAATGTATCTCTGCACATTCAAATCATCCAGTTCTAAAATTGTGACCTGTGGTAGCCTTCTGTGTCCTCTTTCCAATGCCACCAGTCTTATCCAAATTGGATTCTCCAAGGAAGCATTATGTGAAATCGCCCACAGTGACCTGATTATAGACTCGTTCAATAGAGCGAACTTGTACGACGTGCCACGAGTCACTGTTTTGACCTTTAGCTCTGAAAAATATATCAAAGAAACTACAGTATATCCCCTTTCTACGCCTTCTTACAAAATTTCAATCCAATGCTCAGAGAAAACGTTATGACGATTTTCCCCAGGTCACCTGTTTGGAATGTAATTCAGGACTCTGCAAATATTGCGTAAAAAGCTCTTAAGTTTAGACCCGAGAATCAGCACGATGTCTTCTCAAATGGTTTTTTTTTCGACTTCTGAAACATCGCAAAAAAAAAATTATAGCGACAATGCTACGATGACTTGTTTGGAGCAGCGAAACCCTAGAATCCAAAGCTCTGATACCAAACGTTATGTAACCAGCTCAAGAAAAAGATAGAAAAGATAGATCAACGCCTTAGAATTCAGCCTCTTCTAGGGGGAAACCTCCTTTACATTACATAAATGAACAATTATTGGATGATTCAAATGACAAAACCTCCTTTCTATATATAGGAGTCTAAGGAGTCACAATATAACCCAGCCGACCTAACAATAGTAAAATAAATCCACAAAAATAACAATAAGGGATTCTATGGGGCACAGTAATAACAATATGGGGGCAATAGGGGCACAACAATATTAATAAGGGGTACAACTACAATAGTAATGGGGTAATCACTAGTATTATAGGGACCCAACAACAATAATTATAATGTACGGGAACCAAGTAACAACTTCCAATTTGAATAGCAACAAGAAATGGAACAACAAACTCTCAAAAATAAAGTATAGAACAGCAATTGAAATCAACATGTACAGCTACCCAAGTTAAACACGCAACACACTTAATCAGTAAAACGAACAGTAATCAGAGCTCGATACAGCACACATGAATCACAGCTATAGAATAGCAGCAATTGTAATGGAACAATAATTGTTTCATAATGGCAATGGTTTCAGAACAACAATGGTACCAGAGCAGTAATTCCGAATAAACAACAGTCACGATTTTAAGAGTAAATCATATAGTAGTATTGATAGAAGAACATATAGCTCGGTTAATATGTAAGGAACAACAATGCTATGTGATTTGTCAGAAGGAACACTAATGCAATGCAGAGTTGTAATGATAGCATAGCAATCTTGTTGTGAGTAACAATATATTTAATCAATTATAACAAAGCCAATATGTAAAATAGTAAAGGGCTTCAGATTACTGAGCCGAGTGAAGGAAAGAAATCAAACCACACATGAATGAGAAATATGATACAGGAGCAAGTGATCCACCAGGGCTAGGCCCTTAGCCTCCAGGGACTCATTGCTTCAGGCTATTCCAAAATCAACAATAGAACAGAAACCAAGTTTTTATATTAAAATATGAAACAGAGTTACATGGACTCGCTCTTCAAAGAGAGTCGATGATCAAAGTTCAAGTACTGAAGAAAATTTCATAAAAATAATAATAGTCTTCTCTCTCCCCAAGCTAATAGTGCTACCGCTTTTTATAACAGCCAAGTAGCGATATTAACAATTTAGAAGACCGTTAAGACAACAATCCCTTAGGATCAAAGGATCTTGAGGGATTCATCAAGCTATTAACTTGCAATTATCTTCTTGTTCTTTTGCGCCGATTGGAGATCTCCTTTTCCTTTTTCCGACTGTCACACTCCAATTTGGATCACCTTGTTTAAGTGTAGTTCCTTGCCAAAGGGACATTAGTTAACTTGGTCTCGTTCTTTCCTTTGGGATGACAGTCCTCTGTTTTCTCCTCTTCCTACACAGAAAAAGGGGTAATTATTAGTCATTTCATATTCCATATAAACCTTCTAGATTTTATCATATTTTCTACCATACGCTTAGCTCATGATTTGAGAAGGTTGTGAATCTTGAAGAAAAGATAACAAGGTAAATGAAAATAACATACCTTCTCTAGTGCCCAACAATGATATGTTGTAGACATGAAGTGTTCTGATTGTTCATTCTCTCCTCAGTATTACTGACACTTGATCCATGGCTTAACACCCGATTGGTCCATGATCTCTATTTAAAAACCATGGAGGGTCATTTGTAGGGTAACCATTCATGAGAGAAGCTTATGTAAATTTTCATTCTTTTATGAATAAGTTTCCTGATGATCTGAAATGATCATATGTTAAAAGTGATGTAGAATTGATTAACCATTATTGAATTCATTATTAACTGAAAGTGAAAAAATCGAGAGAACTGCCATAGAAGAAATACTTTACAAAAACTGATTAAAAATAAGTAATATGCATAATAGAAGTGAAAACAATAAAAACACAGCGATACAAGACAACAAAGTTGATTACAGAGTTTGTCCCTGATGGACTACGTCTCTGGGTCCGCTTTCATGATGGGCGACCGCTTTATTAGGATTGATACCAAGGAGTTCGATTAAAAAGAGAATAGAACACACTTGATGTGCATGAACACACTTTTGATCACTATCAAAAGGAAGCTCTCTAAACCAACTTTCCAACGCCTATCACAATTCCCAATTTCGACTCCTGATGCTCCTGTTACACTAAAAGCAAAACAACGTCTCATATCTAGAATTTGCTGTAGGATTTAACCCTGTACAAAAATTACTTGAATACGAATTCTAAAACCCAGAAAATAAACAATGTGAGAGCATAACCCATAAAACACATATACATAGAGATTTTCCCATGGATCCCAAAACTAGGACTACCGGCTTGATTTTTCATTATATTCCTTTCAATGTTACAATACATATTTATACATGCCAAAGTATCCAATGCCATGGACCAAAAACCATCGCATCCAATACCATGGATTGAAAATCGTAGGTAGGTTCGCCCAACCTAATATAGGGTCGAAAAGAAAAATTCCCATGGCACAACCCTGAATCTCATAGAGGGGGGCTACCCGCCCCCACCAAACCCCCCCGGACAGAGGGGGCTACCACCCCCCCATGTGACCCCCCCCGTTGCACAATAGGTGCAACAAAGTGGGGGCTCTGCCCCACCTCTCAACCCCCAGTTCACTATGTAGCTTATTCATGGAAAGAATATAACACAATCCAACATTCTCCCACTTGTTGTTTTCTTTTCATAGGGGGCCACAAGAGAGCTTAGTCATTTTTCCAGCCCTGAAACACCCATTGTTTCTCTACACTGGGAGAGCTTCTCAGACCTCACCAATTTTGTCAATGCATTCGCAGTATTCTTCAAAGTGTGCACTTTTACCAGCAACACCTTTTTGTCTTCTATCATATCCCTCACAAAGTGATACTGAACATCAATGTGCTTTGTCTTTGAATGATAAGCAGGGTTCTTTGCCAATAAAATTGCACTTTGGTTGTCACAGTCTATCCTTATATCTCCCTCTACTAACCCCATACTTGAACACAATCTCTGCAACCAAACTGCCTCCTTTCTTGCATGAGCCTGTGCCATGTATTCTACCTTTATAGTTAATAGTGCCACTACAGATTGTTTCTTACTCATGCAACTGACTACACCTCCAAATAGTTAAACACATACCCACTTGTAGATATTCTCTGATCCAAATCTCCAGCCCAAACTACATCAACAAAGCCACAAATATCAAAAACTCTGTCCAATCTTGGTCTTCCTTGGTAGCACAAACCATAATCTCTAGTGCCACGCAAATACCTGAAAACCTACTTCACTATTGTCCAATGCTCCTTCCCTGGATTTGACATAAACCTATTCAATACTCCCACTACATGTGCAATGTCTGGTCTAGTATAGACCATTGCATACATCAAGCTACCAACTGCACTTGCATATGGAACACGAGACATATCCTCATCCTCTTCTGGTGTCTTGGGACACTATTCAGTAGATAAATTTACACCTAAAAGAATAGGAACCTTCACCGGTTTACTATCCTACATATTAGACCTCTGCAATATTATCTCAACATACTTCCTTTGGTTTAACCAGAGCTTCCACTTTGCCCAATATCTTTTAATTTCCATGCCCAAAATATAGTTTGTAGCACCAAGATTTTTCATATCGAATTTGGAGGGCAATTGGGTCTTCAAATCCTGGATAATTTCTTTGTCATTTCCAACCAGCAACATATCATCCACATACAAGATCAGATAAATAACACAGTCACCAATTAATTTAAAATAAACATAGTGATCTTCTTTGCTTCTGGTGAAGCCAAGTCCTCGTATAAATGTATCAAATTTCTAATACCACATCCTTGGTGACTGTTTTAACCCATGTAGAGACCTCTTTAACTTGCATACCAGTTATTTCTTACCCTTCACCGCAAAGCCTTCAAGTTGCTTCATGTAGATCTCCTCTTCCAAATCGCCATGAAGAAATGTTGTCTTCACATCCATCTGTTCTACCTCAAAATCAAAAGCAGCAGCAACAGATAAAAGTAATCTAATAGAAGCTACCTTGGCAACAGGAGAAAAAATATCACCAGAATCAATTCCAGGCACCTGGGAATAACCCTTTTCTACCAACCGAGCTTTGTATTTCTCCACCTTTCCTTCTGTATTTTTCTTCTTCTTGAACACCCAGTTGCTACCAATGGTTTTCCTTCTAGCCGAAAACTCCACCAGATCCCAAGCCTCATTTTTGTGCAAAGATGCCATTTCATCAACCATGGCCTCTTTCCAGAGTTTTCCATCCTTTGAATCTACTACTTCCTTCACAATTATGGGATCATCATCAGTAATAGATAAAGGAAAATTTGAATAGAAAGTAGATGTACTATACCTTTCTGGCAGCTTTCTTTCTTGAGCTAATCTTCTTAGACCCGAAGTTTGTGTCTTTTCATCTTCTCATTCCTCCTCTGTTGTAGAGTCTGATTCTTCCTCCTTTAGCTCAAACACTATCTTCTCAAGTTCCTTTGGTTGTATTTCATGTTTAATAACATATTTCACCTCTCTGAACACCACATCTCGACTGCACACAACCTTCCTTGTTGCTGGGTTCTAAAGCTTATAACTCTTTAAACCATCCTTATACCCAGTAAAGATGCACTTTTCAAATTTACTATCTAAATTTGTTCATTTCTCCTTTGGAACATGTACATATGCATCATCCAAATACCATCAAATGTGAAAGAGAGAGATTCTTACCAGTCCATACCTCTTGTGGAATTTTACCCTCCAATGCTGATGAAGGTGATCTGTTGACTAGGTAATATGTTGTTTCCACCGTCTCTTCCCCGAATTTGTGTCCTAACCCGGCACCACTAAGCATGCTTCTTGCCCTTTCCGTCAACATCTTGTTCATTCTTTCTGCAACTCCATTCTTCTGAGGTGTATATGCAGTAGTCTTCTACCGTGCTATACCATCTTACATAATTCTTAAAATTCCTTACTACAAAACTCTCCACTGTTATCTGACCTCAACACCTTTATCTTCTTCTTTGTCTGGTTTTCCACTAGAGCCTTAAATTCTTTAAACCTATCAAAGGCTTCAGTTTTATTCTTAAGGAAATATATCCATGTATCCTTGAGAAGTCATCTATAAATGATACATAGTACATAGACTTACCCAGTGATGGAACCTTCATAAGTCGAAACACATCACTGTGCACAAGCTCTAATATATGTTTAACCCTCTTACCACCAAAGGGGAAACTCACCTGATTCTGCTTCCCATATACACAATTTTCACAGAAATCAAAATCGAGAGAGATATTTCTCATAGCTTCTACCATACCTTTACCATGAAGTATTCAAAGGCCCTTCTCTCCAATATGTCCAAGCCTTTGATGCCAAAACATGGTCTTCTCTCCAGAGACCACTAGATTTTCTACTCCACTTTCAAGAACCACAAAATTGTTGCATCCATCAACAATAGTGCTACCTTGCAGCTTGTACAGAGTTCCAATCCAAACTCTCCGCATGAATATCAGTGCTCCTTGAACCATCTTGCAGGTATCTTTCTCGAACACTTTCTTTACACCTGCTTCATCTAGCTTGCTACCAAAAATTAGATTTCTAGCTAATGCGAGAATATGTAGAACACCTGGAAGTTTTCTAACCCTTCCACCTTGCAGCTTCAACTTTACTTTTCCACGACCAATGATTCCTGCCTTCTTATCATCCCCCAAGAAGACATCACTACCAACGTATTTCTCATACTCGCGAGACCACTATCTCTTGGGGAGTGAAGTGAATGGATGCACCTGAGTCAATCAACCATGCCTCATGATCTACATGTGTACTTGAAGAAGCCAAGTACACATCCCCACCTTCATCTAAGGTGGTTTTTGCCTCAATAGAAGGAGCATCATCAGATCAATTTCCTTTATCAGGAGCTTTAGATTTACAGTCCCTTTTGAAGTGCCCTTCCTTTCCACAATTCCAGCACACCACCTTTATAGGTTTTCCTGGAGATTTAGATCTACCTCTAGATTTGGACCTCCCACTCATGACTTATTTTTGTTTCTATCCTAGGACCGTTCTCATACAGACAAGGAATCACCATTCTGGCTCTCTGCATTTTTCCGTCTCATCTCCTCCATCAGCAAGGATGAGACTATTTCATCAAATTGCAAGGCAGTTGCATTGCTACCTATTGTAATAACTAGATTATCCCACGAATATGGTAGAGAGCACAAAAAATTGATGCACTTAGATTGATCTGAAATTTTAATATCAATAGATTCTAACTGACTTACCAAAATACTAAATTCACTCAGATGCTTTGTCACCAAGTCTCCATCTTTCATCCTCAGGTTATACAGCTTTTTCCGCAAGAACAGTTTATTCACTAGAAACTTAGATTGGTAAAAATTCCCTAACTTGTCCCACAAACCCTTCGTCGTAGCTTCCCCTAATACATTCAGCAATATGAATCCAAGACACACAATCATATTGTGCTCTTTGCCTTCCAATCCAAATTCTTCCATCCTTCATCGGATACTCCCGTTGGTTTAGTACCTGGATCTACCATGATCCAATAATATTTATCCACCAAAAAATCCTCCATCTTGAGTTTCCACAACTTAAAACTCTGACCATTAAATTTCTTGATCTCTATCTTTCCACTGCTCACTCTCTTCTTTCACCACAAGAATCAATCTCGTAGATCTCCCACTGAATAGGGTCTACCAAAAGCCCAAGTGAAACCCCTTAGCAGCAAAGGCATCCCCTTGAGGGCAAAATAGCTTTGATCCCAAATGTAGGTTTTAACCCTATACAGAAATTACCTGCATACGAACTCTAAAACACAGAAAATAAACAATGCGAGAGCATAACACATAAAACACATATACACAGAGATTTCCCCTGGATCCCAAAACCGGGACTCCCAGCTTCATTTTTCATTATATTCCTTTCAATGTTACAATACATATTTATACATGTCGAAGCATCCAATACCATGGACAGAAAACCATAGGTAGGTTTGCCCAACCTAATATAGGGTCCAAAAAAAATTTTCTCGAGGCGTTGACCCAGACCCTGTAGAGGGGGGCTACCCACCCCGTGTGACTCCCCTGCTACGTAATCGGTGCAACGAAGGGGGGGGGGATCAGCCCCCCCTCTAACCCCCGGATTCACTATGTAGGTTAGTCGTGGAAAGAATATAACACAACCCAACATCTACATACCAAAACTCCAAAACCACTCTAATGTCCCTTCAATGAAAAAAAATGCCTTTTTAACATCCACTAGGTGCATTCTAGCTCCTTAGGCTGAGTTTTGGATGAACATGCTGTAATTTGGGGTGGTTTCATCTCGATCTAGTAATTACACTTAATATAGGGTTGCATGGTGTTTTAATTAACTTTGTAGCAAAAACTGCAACAAAACCTAAATAAAACCTTATGCTAAAATTGAACCCATTGGTGGCTTGCTAACTAGGTAGATGAGGCTGACAGTTACATGTGACTAGCCACAGGCTAACACCTCCGTGCTTGCCCCGGTGCTCACCACTGACGATGCTCCGACAGTTCTAGTTTGTGGTTAAGGTTATCTGCAACTGATATCCGCTGACATCTCTACTATGGTTTAACACACCGTTCACATGTCAACCACCCATGCGGTCTTTCGTGCTACAGTTTCCTGCTGACTGTTACATCCTTGCTGCTCACATGGTAGCTATATTTCCGCAGTTTCTAATAGTGGTTAGGGGTTGTTATGTGGTTTTATTTGTTTTACATTGTTTTTAATGTATTTACATGGTCGAGAGTGGGTTTAGAGTTAGGTTTAGAACTAGGGTTCTAGGTCTACAACATAGGTTTTTGATGGTTTAATACATTGATTTTTAGCATAGGCTTGATACAATGAATTTGATAGGTTAGGGTTTAGGATTAGGTTTTGGATTAAATGTGGTTTTAGGGTTTAATACATAGTGTTCATCAAAACCAATTTACAATCAATTGTCACCAAGCAACATTAGAGACATTTTTCACATGATGACGACAACTAATCCTGCAATCTAGACGACAACCACACGTTGACACCATATCCTGCAAAGTCGAACGACAAGAACATTCTGACACAAAATCTGCAAAGTGGATGACAACCTCATGTCGACAACCTAAATCCTATGAGGTGAATAACAAACACATGGCATTGACCAAATCCTGGTGGAACTGAAGACAAACACATGTTGACAACTAGGTACAAAACCATATCAACTAAACACCATGAAAAACCATATACATCACCTGAACAACCTAAACCATAATCAACACTGTCAAAATTGAATGACACCGAACTAAATGTTGATGATGACATTAAATATTGACGATGAACCTGTGTAACTGATTTGACAAGATCCACCTGGTTCACCTGAAGTGGCTGCGTTGGCTTAGATCACTCTGTGCAATCTGGCCAAATTAGAAATAGAAAGGAATGATTTTTCTCATGTATATGCTCTTTTCCACATGCCTTAGTGTGTTCTCGGAAAATCAGAAACATTGAGGAAAGTATTTAGTTTCTGGCTAAAGCTAACTTCAAGCCGTAAGGTTTGTTTTGTTGGTATGTCCATGTCGGGTTTTTTGGTTTTTGTTTTGTAGACAAAAAAATAGCTTTTTCAAATAAACACGCACCCCAAAGCTTCAATGGCTAAAAATAATAAAAAACCCTTCCTCTTTTCCAAAAATTACTAACATTTTAAGCTAGCTCACTTGGTCCAAGGTTACTTTATGAGAATAGAGGTCTTGAATTCAAGTCTTTCTTTTTGTTGAGTTACTTTTTCAAAGGGTACATGTAACTTATGTTTTAAAGTTACTTTATGTAAAAGTGTTCTCACCCATTATAAAAGATGAGTCACTTATAATTATAAAGTCTCTTTATATTTTATTTAAGTTACAATTTAGTGGGTAGCTCATAAAGTACCATTGTAAAGGTCACTTTCACTTATTTATAAAAGTAAGTCACATAATTTTATTTTTTAAGTGGGCTAATTAGATTAAGCTTGGAAAGGGGAGGATTTTCTCAAATATAACATTATCATTCATTTCCGCACATTCACGCACTTCTTTGGCATCTTCAACAACTTTTTTTCAAAATCCATAACTTCTTCATCCAGAAGCCATTTTCAGAGCCGTTTTTTTAACCAGCCTAACTGTTCGAAATCTTTCCATTTGAACCCTTAGTTTTAGCATCTATAGCTTCAGTTTTTGTTAAAATGGAAATTCCATGCCAATTTATTCTTAACAGCACCTACTACTTCCAATGGTGGTCCTACATTGTGGATTTACTTAGAAGTATAGGTCTTTACAGAATAGCCTTAGGCCAAGAAACCGAACCTCAAGATGAAGATAAGGCAGCCAAATGGGAAAATAGACAAGATCAAGCACGTGGGTTGATAGGGATGTCTATTTCTCCAGACCTTATATTCCATATCACAGAACTTGATACTCCTAAGAAAGCATTGAAATAACTCACTAAAGTTTTTGGAATTAAAAATGAAATTAGAGCCCATCAACTTGAAAATGAGTTGCTTACATTGGACCCTAACAAATTTTCTTCCATTGAATATTTTTGTCTAAGTTAAAAACCCTTAGACTTCTCTTGAAATGTGTTAACGTTAAGAAAGAATATGGTAGACTTATCTATTCCATTCTTACTAATTTGGGACCAGCCTACTCTGTGTTTGTTTCCACCTTTCATTCTATTAGATAAGCCTTTATTTCTCAAGGAAAAGACTATAAGTCCCTCTCTTTTGATGCCTTTTGTGATTCTTTAATAAGTGAACAAGGAAAACTCTTATATCTTGGTCTTCTGAATATTGGCAACTCTTCTAAGAAAGCCTTAGCCACCTAGCAGTAACCAAATTCAAAGAATCTTAAGAAGTAGTATCCTAAAAATAATGGTCCTAAATGAAGCGAGGGTCCTAAGCAATTTCAGTGTCAAAATGAAAAATAATTTCCACAAAATGATAAGGCAAATAAAAAAAGGGAAGAATACTGATAGAAATTGCCACTTTTGTAATCGAGATGGCCACTTAGAATCCAAATGCTTCATGAAGATGGAAGCCTTGGAAGCAGCAATGAAGAAGCATAATATCCATTTGGAGAACTCTTCAACTTCAGTGTCATCTTTAGGAATAACACTTTCTACATGTGGTTGTCAAGCATCTCAGTCTGGTTATGCACTAAATGTATATTCTTCTTCTCATTCTCAGGATTGGCTCATTGATTCTGAAGCTTCTTATAACATGGCCAAAAACAAAGCCATGTTTTTTTCTATAAATGTTTGCAACAGCAAAAATATATATGTTGGTGATGATCAATCTCTTAGTGTTGTAGGGACTAGAACTATTCATCTAGACAATGGTCAATTTAATGATGTATTATGTGTTCCAACCTTATCTTACAAACTTCTATCTATATACCAAATAACTCATTCGGGTGAAGGAAAAATTGTGGAATTTTCGCCTCACGTTGTTGTAATCAACAACCTAAGAGATACTAGACAGACTTTTTCTACTGGCATTGTTGATCATTCTACAAGGTTGTATAATTTTAACAACTTTGGGTCATCAAATCTTCCCTCGGTATTTTTTGTCCATAATGATGAAGTGATAAAGCTTTTGCATGAGCGATTTGGTCACTTAAACTATCGCTCCCTTCAGAATCTATGTAAATAAAATATGGTGATAAGTCTTCCAATGGTATCTTGCAAAGATGGTGTTTGCTCCGGATGTGTACTCGCAAAACATCATCGGGATGTTTTTGAAAAATGTGCCTCATGGCACGCCTCAACCCCTTTATAGCTTGTGCATAGTGATTTATATGGTCCACTTCTAGTTGTTTCATTCTCTGGTTACAATTATTTCATAACTTTCAATGATGATTTCTCCATACTCACTTGGGTATACTTCTTAAGACTCAAGAGTGAAGTATTTAACATGTTCTTCACCTTTAAGGCCTTTGTTGAAAAACAATTTGGACATGAAATTCTTAAGCTAAGATCTAGTAATGGTAGAGAATATGTTAACAAAAAATTCATCAACTTTTGCACTGAGAATGGAATTCAAATGCAACATATTGTTCCATATACTCCACAACAAAATGGTGTAGCTGAAAGGAAGAATCACACCATAAAGGAAATGGCTAATTTTATGATTCAATCTAAAGGACTTAGTCTTAATTTTTGGGAAGAAGCAACTAACTGTGCAAATTACATAGTAAATCACACTCCTAGTAAGTTTTTAAATAATATCACTCTAGAAGAAGCATGGATCTGAATTAAACTAGATGTAAGTCATTTTCGTGTTTTTGGAAGTGAAGCATGGGCCCATATTCTAGATGAGAAACATAAAGCTTCAGAACCTAAGAGTGAAAAATGTATTTTTGTTGGATATTCTGAAGATGTCAAAGGATATATACTTATTCCACTTAAGTCCAAAAATGTTATCATTAGAAGGGATGTAAAGTTTTTTGAAAATATATCAGCCTATGAGCCTAGTTCGGCAAATGTGCCACCTCTCTCTACCCCTTCTTCTTCTGAAAATATTTATTCTTCAGATGATGACAGTGAGGATGACAATCCTCCCCAACCTTCTTAGGATCCTCTTTCAACTCCTCAGCTTCTAAAATGGGTCTGTGCTACTCAGGATGCATCAGGTGCTCTTGTCGGTGATCCTACAGATCAACGATGTACACGTTCTCAGTTCAATAGAGCCTTTTATTTACTGGCTCAAGCTTCAACGAATTATGATCTTGACACCTTTGTAGAATCTTCAGGCCATCCAGATTGGGACACAACTATGACTGAAGATTATCATTCATTATTGGCAAATGATACATGGGATCTTGTTCCTCTTCCAAAGGGACGAAAACTTGTTAGGTACAAATGGGTTTATAGAACCAAGTATGGAACAGATGGAAAAGTTGATAAACATAAAGCTTGTCTTGTTGCTAAGGGTTTTTCACAAGTTGAAGGAATTGAATATATTGAAACCTTCTCCCTTGTTTCCAAAATGAACTCTATCCACCTTGTTCTTTCCCTTGCTGCCTCTTTCAAATGGGAAGTCCATGAGATGGATGTTAAATCTGCCTTCTTACATGGGGAATTGGATGAATAAATCTATATGGAACAACCTACTGGCTTTATAAAAAAAGACTCCAGCATTGTATGTCAGCTTAAGAAATCCCTTTATGGTCTCAAGCAAGCCCCTCAGGCTTGGTATGAAAAAATGGATAGCTTTCTTTTAGAAACTGGCTTTTCTAGGTGTCATTGTAACAATATTGTCTACACCAAGAAAGTGGGCAAGTCTCTTATCATTCTTGTTCTTTATGGTGATGATATTATCCTTACTTGTAGTGATCCCAACCTTATAAACCATGTGAAATCCAACCTTAAAAAGAAGTTTGAAATGACAGACTTAGGACTCTTGCATTATTTTCTTGGTTTTCATGTCTTGCAATCCAAGGAAGGTATTTCCCATCCCTAGTCCAAGTATGCCTGTGATATTCTATGCCATTTTCACATGGAAGGCTATCAGCCAACCCCTTCTCCCTTTCAGTTTCGAGCCAAACTTTCAGTTACCTTATACTGTCAACTTGTAGGAAAATGTTTGTATCTCACCCATACTCGTCCTGACCTCTCCTTTGTTGTTGGCCTTATTGCTCGGTTTATGTAAAAAACACATGAAAGTAATTGGAAAGTATCTAAAGGAATACTTCATTATGTTTGAGGTACAGTTCAGTTTGGGATTCATTACAGTGCAGAAGCATCTCCTCTATTTTTTGGTTTCACTGGTTCCGATTGGGCTGGTGACCCTGATGATCAGAAGTTTACTGCAGGTTATGTGTTCACTCTTGGTTCCAGACCTATTACATGGGCTTGCAAGAAACGAAGTGTCATTTCTCTTTCTTTAGTGGAAGCAGAGTATCATGGTGTCATAGAAGCTAGTAAGGAACCCTTGTGGCTTTGTCAATTCTTGTTAGAGTTTGTCTTTTAGCAGAAGCATCTAACTACACTTTGGTGTGATAATAAAAGTGTCATTTAGTGCAACAAACACATTGAAATTCGCATGCACTTCATCAGAAAGCTCATTCATGACCATTTTCTTGAAGTGAAATGTTGTTCAACAGATGATCAAGTTGCAGACATCTTTATAAAGGCTCTCATAGAGGCGAAGTTTACTCAAATTTGATTTATGGTTGGAGTTTCGGAAGTTGTAACTAGGGGGGGATAGGCTCTAATGCCTCCTTCCTTCTCCTATTGTATCATGTTTGTACATCCTTCAATCCTATCCCAAGTTGTTCTTAAGGGGGGATGTTAGGATATTCAGACACATAGGAAATAGTTAAGTATAACTTGGTCTAGTGTAGAGTTAGGTAAAATGTGTTTTTTTACTATGTACTCTTGTAACTTACAATCTGACAGTCAAGATATGTTCTAGACATGAAGTGATCTGACACTTCAGTCTCTCCTTGGTATTAACGACACTTGATCCATGGCTTAACACCCGATTGGTCCATGATCTCTATCTAAAGAGCATGGAGGGTCATTTGTAGGGTAACCATTCATGAGAGAAGATTATGTAAATTTTCATTCTTTTATTAATAAATTTCCTGAAGTGGCCATGTTGGCTTAGGTCATGGAATGTTACCCTCTTTGAGGGTTTTAACCATGTCAAGAATACTGGTGTATTGATCTGTGATCTGTTTGTGAATGGTGTCCTTTGGTGTTCTATCTAAGGAACTTACCCTGTAAATTCATACAATGTGGTCATCAAACATTTTCAACAAAGATAACAAAATTGATATTTTAAAGTAAAAAATACACATAAACATAAACTACCCATCAAATCCCATTAAATTTCTACAAAAAAAATTGATAATAAACATTAAGAATAATTAGACAAAGTCTTTCGGTAGAAACCACATGAGAAATTTTTTTTTGGCGGATGCATTTCGAACCTTCATCTAGTCCTGAGGATGAGCCACAGTTTTTGGTTCAAAATGCATCACCCAAAAAAAATTTCTCATGTGATTTCTACTAAAAGACTTTGTTTAATTCATTATGGATCACAGAAGCTTGAATATAGAAATTAAGAATAATGTTGGCATCTTTTAATGGTCACATTAGTGGGGTTGTGAGCTCAGTTATAACAATGTATTTACCCTTCTTTTATTACACTCTACCATAATGTAAACCAATGAACTTTAGGATGAAAATGGCTTTTGACACAACTTGAATAGAATGAAACATTAACAAACCTGAATAAAATAACTTGCAAATCCTAAAAACCTATCTGTGATTACATTCATATAGAATCCTCTGCTAAGCTACAACTAGAAGACACCAAAATATGAACTAATCCTATTATATACAAAATTTATCCAACTCATGAACTATATTCAGATTCCAACCTAATGATAATAAGAGGGAATTATGATGGGTGTATTTATTTTCAGTCAGACACAAACTTACATTGAATAACATCTATCAAAATAAATCACCTTATATATTTGTTGGGCTTCAAGAACTTTGTTTCTGGCAGGTGCATCAATGTCCCACAAATAGATTTGTGTGTCATATGAACCATTTACAATATAGCCATGCTTAAAATGTCTCCATGATAATTACTTTTAAGGTTGAGTATCAAGTATTGTAATAGTGCCACTCCTTGAAATGCTTTGCTCCCAAATTAGTTGTAATGTTGGGTATTGTAGATTATCTAGGCCTCACTATGTCACCTCTTCTGATGGTAGATATTTCCTCTACCTAATGGTATTCAATGGCATAAGTCTTGGATGATTCTTCCAAATTCATCAATCAACCATTTCTCCTTTAGTATTGTTATTTTTGGGTCCTTATCCTACTATGAAAACCCTTCATGGAATTAAACAGGAAAGTGAAACTTAGCTCATTCTTAGCAAGATATTTTGACATTTTGTTTGGTGTAATCAGGTTGTTTGCACTAATTTCTAGTTCGCTAACACTAACTAGTCATTTCCTTTCCTCAAATTTTAGGTAAACTTCCTCCATAATCATGTGGAATTCACCCAAGGTCTTCAACCATTGAGCTCCAACAATAACAACAACACTCGTAGTTGTATAATTGAAATTTCATCCCTTTGACTATCATTTTACACTCCATCATACTAGCATTGGTCATGGATTATTGAAAATTCTATAACTAGAATACTTTTAGGCGCAACAAGTTACTAGTTTTGCATCAATGATGTTACGAGTACTCTCAGAATCAATGAGAGTCATCATAATTTACCCTTCTTGAAAAATTTAAACATTGGCTTGCATAGCATCCCTTCTTGTGATACTTGCAATGAGCCACATTCCTCATTTCCTCCCTCTCAAAATGAGACATTTATCATATTTCTTACCATTCCTAGTTCCTTCTCATCTTTATTATTCCCGCCAATGACTACTAGGCCATTCATGTTCTCAACTCTAGTTTCCATAGTTTCCCAAATCATTTCTTCCTAAATATAAACGTCCCAAATCCTCTAAAATATGGGTGTGTTCATGCTGACAAATACTTCATACAAAGGTTCCAACATGTACAGATTTGGTACCATCTCAATTTCAAAATTATTTATCAAGTCTGCACTCAAAGAATGAAACCTATAGGAACTAAAGCTGAAAATTTAGTTTCCCCCTATCAATCCTTTAGATATATATACACTAAAACTTTTTTAAGGTATTTTCGAGAGTGAAAACATAAAATATTATGAGAAACTCAAAATAGTAGATAGGAAATGACTAATCTACATACATTTGCAATTAATAAATTAGGACAACAAACCACAACAACTAGATAGTGTATTAGAGCCTAATCTACATGACACATTGCACTAAAACATTCCAAACAACAAGGATGAGCTCCAACAATAGTCACTTTAACTTTGTCTTACTAAAAAAAAAATATTATTATCACTTGGCATCACACACAGTCTCTATGAACAACTTAAAGATATCATACACATTAATTGTAACTGCTAAGCCAATGTGACCCTTCTCCCTTTATAGACTAATAGAGTGAAGGGACGTCACAACTACGTCATAAAAGTCTTTGAGGAATTCACCCTCATGGAGTTAATGTCATCAAATAAGACTGAATTCCACTCATGATTGTAATCTCAACATTATATGCATACAAGGAGTGTGTTACACCTACAAGGTGTCTTCTACCATCAATGTGCCCATGTTCAAGTGTAACTAAGAGCATTTGGAAAACCCCTTGGGAAGTGAACCCTACCTAACTGATGCACACTAACTGTTTCAAATAAAAAATAGTAGAGATTTTTTATAAAAAAATATACCCTTCATGAATATCTCTCTCATAGATCACCCTCTCCCCACACTGCAATATTTGGTCCTATAGCACACCTTTACTAAAAGGTGAACTTTTTTGTTTCTTTTCTGAGGCTAAAGAAGAACACCTATGAGAAATAGGTAATATAAAATAATTCATATACATAAGACAATTATTTTTCGTAACATAACCACTAAAGCTGGTTGATGCACATAACCTATTATTAACTTTTTAAACTTCAAATTAAGTTGTCACAAACTTAATATTTATTCCTAGCATTCACCAAGAATGTCCTATTCCTTTACTTGTAAGAATAAAATTTAATGTTGAAAATATCAACACACAATAACAGTCGTAACAATCAAACCTAGCCTACCTACTTAGAATCAACAAAAAACCTGAAAGTAGTATCGAAATTGTAATCTGATTTTATTGGAAACTGGAGCACATGAAACTAAAAATTACAACAACAAATTACAACAGATGTGAAACTATAATTGTGTCATTTTTTTATTACTCTTAAATATAGTAAATCCAGACACCACATCCTTTAGCTATTTGGGACATCCTGTAAAGAAGATAACATCTGCATACAAAGATCAAGACAAGTGTTTCACATATAGCAAAGTCACAAAAAAAAACTACACAAGTCAACCTTTCAATCCTAGAATAACAAGCTCAAGTTATAGGCTACAACCTATGCATGCCCATCAACAACGTATCAAAATGAAAATTTCTCTCATGCACACCTCCTAGTCTTTGGAAACTGAACCAACCAATACTAGGTCAACTTCCTCATCCCAAGAGGATTCTAAAGCAATAGTAACATCATGGGCTACTTCCTGCATCTCAAAGAATCCATCATCCTAGACATTGTACTCTACAATAATCCCATCAACTAAAAAATTCAATTCAACCCCAACATCATCGTCCATCAAAGGTTTCGAACCTCCATCCATATTATCCAATGATTTAAGATTAATATATGCCTTCCCAAAGCCAAAAGTCTCATCGAACCTCCCACTATAATGTACAAGTGCCATTGTATTAGCATGTACCCTGTAATGGACACTCTCTCTCATCCCTCTTTCCAAAGACTTTCAAGTATATAGACTAAAATCGTTAATGGTTCTTAGTTGTCCCTCAAAAAAAACTCTCCACTATACATCAATCATACAGGAAATTAAAAGAAAAATATTCTTCTAACCAGAAAAATGTAAGACATTATCGAACTCAATAACATCACGAAAAGGCATCTGAAAGGAAATGGAGACAACTTCTCTTACGGAATAAGTAGCATAATCATTAATCCCAATGAAAATTTTTATGTGTTGTTCTTGAATCCTATGGAATAAATTATTGTCATGTCATATGTCCTAAAGCTCCACTATCCACATAACATCTAAGTTCCAACTTTCAACACTAAACATAGAGTTAAAGGACAAGAAAGAGACCAAATCCATTTCCATCTTGGAAAATTTGCAATAAGAAGAAGATCCTCCATCTATCACAAGTGAAAAACATTGAAACCTATCAAAAAAATCAGCCATCTATCATAAGTCCTTCTAGGCATCTCACCTACTAAAAATGAAACTATGCCAACCAATGTTCATATAGATCCACCACCTCTCACTCCTTAAATGAATTAGACACCTATGGTAGGTCCTCCTAGGTATCACACCTATAAAATAATACATCCATATCCATCATTAATATTGTGAATCCAACATCTCTCGTCACAAGAGAAACCAAGGTTTCAACCCAACAAAAG